>VNJS01016322.1:0-113244 GCA_008042575.1 Drosophila watanabei
TACATAAGTCGGAACGAGCCGGATCGGACGACTATATCATATAGCTGCCATACAACCGATCCGTAAATTTGTTGAAAAAAAATTATAACTTCACTGTTTTTTAACATATCTTGTTCAACTCTCGGTTATGAGCTTTCTATATTGTTTCAGATTTTTAGATTTAATTTTATAAAAATCGGACTTCTATATCATATAGCTGCCATAGGAACGGTCGTGAAATTTTCAGAAAAAAAATTATAGCTTTGTCAGTTTTCAACATAATTTCTTCTACTTTGAGATACTAGTATTTCATATTTTTTCAGAATTTTGTTGTAAATTTCATAAGAATCGGACAACTATATCATATAGCTGCCATACAAACGATCGGAATTACATTTTACTTTACATGTAAAAATGTAAAACTGTAAAAAATGTAAAACTGTAAAAAATGTAAAACTATAAAATTGTATGAATATGAAAGTAATTCACATTATATTATTTTGGGATAGATTAGAATTGATACAATTGGAATCTGCAAGGGTATACAAACTTCGGCGTGCCGAAGTTAGCTTCCTTTCTTGTTTTTATTTCCTATTTAATTTTTTAGTTTGTTTAAAAAGTGGTTTAGCAAGTTTCTTTTAGTGAACTTCTAGTCCTCGATTTGTGAACTCACTATAAACTGGTTAACGCTGATTTGAATATCTTAAAAAGCAGAAAAAAGCTTATTGTTTTAGGCTAAAAGTTGTTGTGGACATTTAGCTTTAGGCAGCTTAATGTTCTTGTAAAATTTGTTGATTAATAAATGCCATAATAAATTAAAGTTATCGGCTGCATGCGACCTACTAATTTCTAGATTAGTTAAATATCTGCATATTTACTCATAAGAAACACTCAAAGAAATAGAAAATACTCTTTTCAAAGTTTACAAAATCTATAAAAACTTTGTAGAAAATTTAATTGAACATACCGGTAATCTATATCATATTTGCAATCTCCTCACAACCTTTTTCTCTCTCTGTACTTTGTTATTAACCAGCAGATAAGAAGCCATAAAGCTAGCTAGATTACAGCTGGGAACTATATATATCGCCGCTTAATGGACTGGTGGCATTGCTTTCCTGTCGCCATAAAAGAGTGGTTCACTGTCCAGTTCAGACGTCTAAAGAAGAGTTCTTGAAGAATTCAGAAGCCCAACAAGGTCGAAATGTTAATAAAGTGTCTGATTCTTCTCTCCGCAGCACTTCTGCTGTCTGCGGATAAGATTCCCGAACCAGGAGGACGGATAGAACGTGCGACAAGCAACACCACACAGATCTTGGCCCAGTTGAGGGAGCTGATGAACAATGTCCAAGTAAGCAACTCCACCGGCATAGCGGCGTACATAGTGCCCTCCGCTGATGCCCACCAGTCGGAGTACCTAAGTCGTCACGACGAGCGGCTTGCCTTTGTCACCGGATTCGATGGCTCCGCTGGAACAGCGGTGGTGACCACCACTGCCGCCCTCCTCTGGACAGACAGTCGCTACCATTTGCAGGCAGAGCAGCAGCTGGACGAGAACTGGGAACTGATGAAGCAAGGTCTGAGCGGTGTTCCTTCCATCGGCACCTGGTTGGCCCAGAACCTCACCGCTGGTAGCCTCGTGGGCGTGGATCCCCGCCTGATGTCATTCCGCGCCTGGGGGACCATCGAAACGCAGCTAACTTCCGCGGGAATCAAATTAGTTCCCGTCGAAGACAACCTTGTGGACAAGGTTTGGGGCGATGAGCAGCCTGCCCAGAATGCCAATCCTATACATACTCTCGAGCTGCAGTTTGCGGGCATGACCATAGCCAGGAAATGGGAAGATGTGCGCCAGCAGATGAAGCAGAAGAGCGTGGACGCACTGGTGGTCAGTGCTCTCGATGAGATCGCCTGGCTGCTCAACCTGCGCGGATCAGACATTGAGTTCAACCCCGTATTCTTCTCGTACATGATTGTGACCGAAGACAAGCTACACCTCTTCGTGGACTTGATGAAAATCCCCGATGACTTTGACACACATCAGCAACTGAATAATGTCAGTGTAACTGTTTCCTCTTATGACAAAATTTCCCTGGAGATTCGTAAAATCGTGTTGAAAAAGAAATCGAGTATCTGGATTGCTCCCACCAGCAGCTACTACCTCACCGCCTTGATTCCCGAGGACCGAAGGCTCCAGGCAGTGACTCCCGTAAACCTACTGAAGGCAGTTAAGAACGAAGTGGAGGCTCAGGGATTCGTCAACAGCCACATCCGGGATGGAGTGGCTCTGTGCCAGTACTTTGCCTGGCTTGAACACCAACTGAAGCTGGGCAAGGCGGTGGATGAGTTATCAGGAGCCGAAAAGCTGGAGTACTTTCGGGGATTGCAGGAAAACTATGTGGGCCTTAGCTTTGAAACGATCAGCGCTTCTGGACCTCATGCCTCTCTGGCTCACTTCTCCCCGAGCAACGACACGAAGCGGAGGATTACCGACAAGGAGATCTACCTGTGTGACTCTGGGGGTCAGTACTTGGACGGCACCACGGATGTGACGAGGACCCTTCACTTCGGTGAACCTACAGACTTCGAGAAAGAGGCCTACACTCGTGTCCTGAAGGGCCAACTAAGTCTCGGTTCCGCTGTTTTTCCCGCCTTAGTGAAGGGCCAGGTTCTGGACACTCTGGCGAGGAAGGCCTTGTGGGATGTTGGTCTGGATTATGGACACGGCACTGGTCATGGAGTTGGTCACTACCTCAATGTTCACGAGGGTCCCATGGCCGTGGGTCCTGGCTATGCGGCCGATGATCCCGGCCTGCAGGCGAATATGTTCATCTCCAACGAGCCTGGCTTCTACCAGGACGATGAGTTTGGCATCCGTATCGAGGACATTGTACAAATTGTGCCCGCCCAAACGGCATACAATTTCACGAATCGCGGAGCTCTGACCTTCAAGACTGTTACCATGTGCCCGAAGCAGACGAAGATGATCAAGAGGGAGCTCTTGTCCGAGGCGGAGGTGAAGCAGCTCAATAGCTATCACCAAGAGGTTTGGGACAACCTGGCGCCTATATTGGCTCGTCAAAGAGATCTTTTCACCTTGTCCTGGCTTAAGAAAGAAGTTAAAGAGATTTAAAGTGGAAGAAAGGATGATATTATACAAAAATAAGAAATATTTAATATATTTTCTTGAGATTAATGCTTAATTCTTTGAATAATAAAATTGACATTTAAACATTTGGGAGCTATTGTTTATTTAATTATTTTCTTTGCATTGTATCGTAATATTTTTGTTAATCCAAGAGATTAAGGTGGCTAAATCCACATAGACTTCGGGGTAGCTATGGTTTACACAACCATTTCCAAAGATAACTAGCTTAATCAGTTGCCAATTCGCTGCCAGAGGACAACCAGAATCTGCTGTGCAAGTGGATCTTCTCGGTGCAAAGATACATAACATATCCTTAGAGATGTTTCTTGTATTGTTTCCTTAGAGATGTTTCTTGTATTGTTTCTGGTTTTTTAAATGGTAACCTGAGACAATGTTAAAACTTTCTTAGATACTCTCTCCTTTATATTTCTAGAAAACCAATTTTCTTTTTGAACTAGGTATACACAAAACCCATAAATTATATTAACCTTCAGCAACTTTGCTTTCTTAAGAAATAATTTGTCAAGGAATTTTTTAATACAGATAAGCTACGTTGTCTGATTAAACATAATTATTATACATTTTTCCAGGTAGATAATTATCTTTATCTACTTATTTTCTATAACAAAAAATTATTCAATTTGCAATGGTATTTTCAATATCTCCAAGACAAGATAGCAAATAACGAATACACCAGAGCCACATTACCTTTGAGTTCTATAAAAGAAGTCCACCGTTTCCAGAGCAAAGAACCAAATCAAAATGATTTTTAAGTTCATTCTTTGTGTCCTGGTGACATCACTGGTGTCTGCACGACAAATTCCTGGACCTCAAGAACGGATTGTTGGTGGGTATCATGTTTTTATCGAAGACGTACCCCACCAAGTTGCCATTTTGAAATATGGTGTACAAACATGTGGAGGGGCCATATACAGCGAGAGGATCATTTTGACTGCAGCTCATTGCTTAGATGGCACAAATGCCGAGCCCTATTCAGTCCGAGCTGGATCGTCCTTCCCGAATAGCGGTGGTCAAGTGGCGGATGTGCAGGAAGCCTACCCACACGAGGACTACGATCCCACTAAGGTTACAAACGATATTGCTGTGCTCTACTTAAAGGATCCCCTCAAGCTTAATACTCCAAGGACACGGAGTATCGAACTGGCTGAAGAACCGCCTAAAATAGGAGAAAAATGCATGGTCTCCGGTTGGGGGATGACGTATTTCGGCTCGTCAGTATCTGCTCCCACGTTATTAGCTGCCAATCTCACCATTTCGAAATACAGTCTTTGCCGAAGTAAATATCCTGGAATTGTGAACAAGGATATGATTTGTGCCTACGCACCTAATGCGGATTCATGCAAAGGAGATTCTGGCGGTCCCTTAATAAGTCT
Source organism: Drosophila watanabei (assembly GCA_008042575.1). Classification (NCBI taxonomy): domain Eukaryota; kingdom Metazoa; phylum Arthropoda; class Insecta; order Diptera; family Drosophilidae; genus Drosophila; species Drosophila watanabei. The sequence continues at coordinate 4,522 of VNJS01016322.1, forward strand.
GCAAAGTCTTAAGCTCATTGGAATCGTATCCTTTGGACGCGAATGTGCCGTGGAAGGATATCCTGGAGTATATGCAAGCGTTGCCTATTTTAAGAAGTGGATCCTTAAGGCCATTGATAACTTGGAGAACGAATGAATATAGTTTACAAAACATGTACAAATAATATGTTTTCTTTTAATTAACTCAAGTCAAAAGTTGAGTTTAATGACAAGAAATTTAAAGGTTGTCATAATAATCATACCAGTTTAGTTTTGTGGGAAAAATTAATTAAAAATACAATTGAACTTAAACAAAACTATTCAGTATGTATTTTTATTGTACTGTATTTTATTTAATATTTAAAATAATTAATTAATTAATTTAATTAATTAATATAATAAAGACTTGTAAAAGTAAAGGCTTTCTATATAAAACTATTCCGAAAAGATAGAACATTTAAGGAGCAGAATTTCCTAATAAAAGAACTTAGGAGTTGAAGGATAAATCTTTCTCTAGTGTTTATTCCAAAACCTTATATATTTTTCAATTACAAGAGATTGGTTAGTTTTGAAGAAAGACAATACATCTAGCTTAAATTTAACATCTGTGGCTAATGGGGCAAAACTATGTTTATTTTGCTTTCACATAATTCAAAATTAATACATTTTTAAGGAAACCCAAAATATGTTTCAACAGTATCAATTATCCATTTCCTTAGCGCTGCAACGTCAGTGTGGAACTCGGGGAGTTCTCCAGCACATTTACGCACTCCAGACACAATGCCAACAAGTCTGCGATCGTCCAGAGAAACCACTGGGCCTCCTGAATCATATCGGCAAGCACCTTTCCCAATGGCATATGCACAAGTTGCGTTTTCTGGGATCACAAAATTGTAAGAACGATAAGCTTCAAAGCAATCATTGTGATCTACGATGGTTAGGTTGGTTCCCAGCAAAATATCCTTGAAAATTAGAAACGGCCTATCGTGCAGAGAACCCCATCCTGTGATTAAAACTCTTGTTCCAGGTGGTGGGGATTTTTTAGCCAGCTTGATGGGCTGCACAGTTGGACCCAGCTCAAGGGGAGAGGCCAGGAGCAGGACAGCTATATCATTTTTAACCTTTTCAGTGTTGAAAATATAATCCTCGTGCAGAATAATATGACTGACCGGGACAAGTTGTCCCCCAAAATGTTTCAGAGCGGATCCAGCCCGAACTGATAGATCTCCAGATTTATGTTCATCAACACAATGAGCGGCAGTCAGGATTACCCTCTGATTGTAAATAGATCCTCCACAAAAATGTTCTCCATTCCGAAGGAGAGCCACTTGCCAAGGAACATCCTCGATGGGCACGTAATCTCCACCAATGATTCTTGCTTCAGGTTCTGGTAACCTTGTTGCAGATATAAAGGCAGCTGCACAGAGAACAATAAAGTATGTTTCCCACATATCAACCGTGCCTTAGAGTTGCACTTGTGAAATGAGCCAAGAAGCTACACTTTATATATAGAGCCAGGTAATCAGTGCAAATCCAACAAAAATAAAGGTACAATAAAGTAGGAAAATAATGGATTCTTATCTACTGATTAAAAAATTCCTTTAAGTATGTTTATTTGGTTAAGGGTACAAAAAGCTAATTAAAATTTAATTATTTTCTAAAATAAGAACTCTTACGAATGGCAAGACAATAAATTGTTTACTATCTTTTAATTATAAACCATTATATTTAAAGGGCCTCCAAATTCAATTCAGATAATTGTCTGCAATTATTGGTTAAAAGATAAGCTGCAATAAATATATGTTCTTTATAGATCCTCGCTACTACTAATAATAATATTCCGTATAAATAAGTGATATACAAATGAGAATATATTGAATGAAATCAAAATTACCATTAATGATAAATTAGTTTGCAATATAAAAGAGAATTATTTACTTAAAGACTTACAGAAAATATATATTTTGTATAAATAACTTGTGTGTTGAAGTATTTAGTATTTAGACATAAAATAAATACTTATAGCTTGACAATATATATATTTTTCATATGCAAGCTATTTTGAGCTTCTGTTTAGATAATACTATGCATTTTCTAACCTCCATAAAGCCGTAGTTTTTAATTAACTTCCTCGTTAAAAGCTTACTTTGTGTTTAAAAAGTAAGAAAAACATTAAGCTTATCTCATTTTAGTAAGTATTTCCATTCAATTTTATGGCATTAGGAAGCAGCTTATATTTTATCAAGCTGATTTTCAGACAAATAAAAGAGTGGATCCCATTTCAGTTTTCACAACAAGATCTCAAGTCACCGGAGAACAAAGTTAGCTTAAAAATGTTTCTAACCTCCTGGATTTTTCTCTCGATAGCTGTCCTAGTTTTGGCTGAAAGGATAACACAACCGGAAGAACGGATCGTGGGAGGACGTCCAGTGACCATTGCGAAGGCACCTTGGCAGGTCGCTATCCTGCACCGCGGTCACCATTTCTGCGGTGGAGCCATCTACAGCGAGCGGATCATCCTGACGGCTGCCCATTGCTTTGTAGACATAAAAGAAAAATTATCAGTGCGAGCCGGTTCGTCGCAGTGGATAACTGGGGGCCAGGAAGTTGCAGTAGCGAGGATTGTATCCCACCAGAAGTACAAATCTGACACAGGAGCGGATCCCTACGACATAGCCGTGCTTTTCCTGCAAACTTCCCTGAAACTGGGGCCATATGTGAAGACGGTTTCCCTGGCCAAGAAGACGCCCGAGCCTGGAACCAAAGCCTTTGTGAGTGGTTGGGGAAGGAGACATGTATTTTCCCACGGCAGCCGTTACCTGCGAGGTGTGAACGTAGTCATCGAGAATCACCAGAAGTGTACCCTTGCCTTGGCCTCTAACAACAGAGTTGTTACTCAGGATAATGTATGTGCGGCTGCGCCAGGAAAAGATGCCTGCCAGGGTGACTCCGGGGGTCCTTTGGTCGATGCCAAAAGTGGCGAACTCATTGGCATCATTTCGTGGGGCGTTGGCTGTGCCGATCACAGGTATCCGGGAATCTATGCTGATGTGGCCTACTTCAATGACTGGATCGAAGGAGTTATCTCCAATTTCTCTACTCCTTTAAAAGTACTTAAAGAGCTCCCTATATCCATGAAATAAATATGTTGTAATGCTTGCTTGAACATAATAATACTTCAAGTTTCCTGGATCAAGTCAGTCTACTTTCACCTGTCACAGCATGTCCGGCATAATCATATTTCTGTGTCTTCATATATCCGGTTTCCGTATATCTTCCAGTGCCATGTGTGTCCTTTAATTGCAACCGCCATCCCACAGTATATTGCCCGCAATCATCTATCCCGTTGTCCATAGCCGTAACCCGTAACCCGTGGCCGTGTCCGTGGGCATGTCTCCAGCCTGCCCGAAGATGTTCAAGCGAACCAATCAATGCAACGCCTCATCCATTCATTCGTCATCATCCGTAGCGGGCTCCAAACGCCAGAAGAGCGGCAGCCGTCCAGCTCCGCCTCCGTGTCCGAAGCCGCAGAGAAGCCACATCCTGGAAATGCATGAAATATTCCTGAAGCACGATGGCCGCGGTGACAACAAGATTGCCGTTAGCGCCCTGGGCGACTGCCTCAGGGCTATGGGGGCCAATCCCAGCCAGCAGGTGATTAGGAAGCACATCCACCTGCTGGAGGCTGGCACTATTCGTCGCATCTCCTTCGACGAGGTCATGACCATTTACAGCAGCCTTGGAAAGTCGGCAACCAAGCCGAGTGCACGCAGGAAACAGGCCCAGGAGGATGACTTCACTTCCAGTCTGCGGCTCTACGATGCGGATAACTCCGGTTACCTGCCAGCCACTAGACTCCGGCGTATCCTTACACGCTGCGAGGATCAGATGAGTGAAGCCGAGGTGAACGAACTGCTAGCGGGCAGGATCGACGCCCATGGCATGGTCAACTATGGACAACTAATCCACGACATCGTCAACGGTTAGTGGAAAAGCAGCACCAGGGAGCTGAGAAGGATACGAAGGACGGAATACACAAAAGAAAAAAAAAACGAAGCCCAGACAAAAAACAATGATTGGCAGGTGAAAGTTGATTGTTAATAAATGTTTGTGGAGACCCCGAAAGGGCAAACTAGCGGATGGTTTTTTTTCAAGTTAAAGAAACTGCACAAGGTCCTTGAACGAACGTTAAATTACAGCTTAAACCCCAAAGCATTCGAGTAAAAACTCTGTGAACAGCAGGGAATCAATCCGAAGCCCCTATCAATGTCATCATTTATCCAGTGTGCCACATGTGGTATCATCAATTGTTCGCCCGATTCCCTGCACCACGGGAAAATGGATGACCCAAAAACGCAATTGGACAGCCGAGTTCATCATCCGTCCGAAATCCCTGGGAGAGTCCGGGGCCGAGTGCAATGGATTGCAAATAATTTCAAAGCGTTGCCCACCACATGACCAGTGCCTAATGCTAATGCGTGATGATGCCTCCAGCTTTGGTCAGCGATTCTGTTGCAACATTTTTTTGGGGGGGGGGTCAGTGGGATAAAGAGTACTGTGCTCCAGCTGGTGGCAATAAATGCAGAAACATGTACTGCCCTCGGATCGATGGGCAGCATATGCAAATGCTGTCAAAAACATTCCGATTGCTGGCATATTTCCGACACATTTCGATTGCTTTCTGTTTTTCGGGGAGGAAGAAAAAAGGAAGCCGACGGCCAAAAGTCAAAATCAATTGCCAAGGAGGACTTTGAGGGGGAGAAGAATGGAGCTGCTGAGCGTGAGTCCACAAAAACTGACCTTCTATGCCCCGTACAATGGTCCCCAGAGGCGAACACTTACCCTGCTGAATCCCACCCATGCGGTGGTTTTATTCAAGGTGAGTTTTCTACTGCAATTAACGATTTATAAATTATATTAATTACATTTATCATTCAGGTCAAATCGAATGCCTTCAGGCACTACCGCTTGAAACCCAATGCCGAGAAGGTGGAACCCTATGCCACCATTGAGATCCGCGTCTGCCTGCAGTGCTTCGACTTTCACGAGGATCAGGAGTATCGTCATTATTTAAGCATTCAATCCTTTATCAAGCCCGACAGCTTCAACGGGGAAACCCCCTTGGCCATTTGCCGGAGCCTTCCCCGGGAGGATATTTACACCAAGTGCCTGCCCATTAAGCTGGAGACCAAGCCCCTTTTCCTATCCAAAACCTGTCTGGAGACAACCTGCTTGAGGCAGTTGATCCTGGAAAGGGATAAGCTGATGAGATCTGGCTGTCCCAAGTGTGTAGTAGCTTCGAAACAGAAAAGGTGCCGGAAAAGAAAATACCAAAGAGATATTAAATTTGTGGCTATCATCTTAGTCTCCGTGTTTGCAGGTAATTATGGGAAGTGTCTTGATCGAATAGTTACTTTTAGCTTTCACTTTCACAGTTTTAATTATAGCATATTTGCTTCGAAAACAAATAGTGGAGAAATTAAAGAGCTTTTACCAAAATCAGATGGATTACTTGCAATGCATTCATGAAGAGAACTCGCAAGACAGTTGTATGGATAGCTCCTCAGGAAGTTGTTTGGACAGTTCATCAGGGAGTTGTGTTCCTAGCTCATCAGGCAGTCGTATGGGTAGCACATCAAGATTATGTAACACACCAGAAAGTTTTATAAGTCCTGGAGTTTCCAGTATAAAGTGTACTTAGGGTAGAGGTGAAATTTCAAAGAAAAAGGAAATACTTATTTTTAAAGGTATTTTGTATTTGTTTGTTTATTTTTAACTTATTTTATTTCCAAGCAAATAATAACAAAACTGCCTTGATTTAATTATTTTATTTATTTATGAAATTCCATTTAAATATAAATAAGTATAAACAGCGACTCACAGAGACCAGACCCGCAGTACCCCCGCCATGAGAAGCCCCATGGAGAACCGTGGACATTCCAAGGACAACTCAAAGGAAAGGCAAAGGATAAGGAAAGCAAAGCAGAGTATCGCTCTGTTTTGACTGATGACAGTCGAGGACATTAAATGGAAAGCGATAAGCATCGAGCGAAGGCCCAGTTCAGTCTGACCTCCATGCCATCTTCTCCGTCCAATCAAGAGGGCAGGTGGCTATACCGTGGCGTGGAGTCAAGTGGGTTACGTGGTCTGGGGGTCAGAGGGCGTTTCCATTGGCTAATTGGCGGCCGGAGTTCATTAGTGTGCGAGTCACACGCTGATTAGGTGGTTGGATTCGGATGCGGTTGCAATTTGGTGTCGCAACCACAACAACAATAACAATCAAATGAAATTGATGGCATGGAAACGGCATGTAAATGGATGTGATATTGAGGTCCTTTGAACCGGTTAAATGTCTTTGAATTAACTGGAAAAATGAGAATAATAATGGGCATTATTTATGTGAGATTGAAGGTTAACAAAAACTTATTTAATTAACTTTAATATTAATAAGTAAGCTTTAGATAATTATTATCCCAGGTAGAGCGTTAAATTCATCAAAAATGGTTCATAATTAATCAAATGACACTATTTTTTTCTTTCAGATACTCCTAGATCTGATGAATTGAAATGTTGCCAAACAAAGTCACAGACAAGGGTGGACACAGCCGGCAACAAAGCCGCCTAATCTTGGCTTACAAACTTACCGCAAAAACTCCTGGTGAAAATGCCACAAACTCGGACAAACCCACTCTGAGCGGCAAACGAGCAAAAGTCGGGGGAGAAAGGGGAAAGTATGTCCCTGGGGAAAGCCCATTCATCGGAGATGGCAAACAACAAACAAGATGTGCCGAGGCCATAAATTAGCATCACTTAAGTGCGCAGACGAGAGTCGCATCGAGTTGCTCCGGGGGCGTGTAATCCTTTCAACGATTAATTGCAGCCCAACCCCAAAGGACACAAAGTAGCTCGTTGGCCAGGGGTAACATGAACGTGAATATAAATGGCTAATCAGGCGGGGACATGGGGACAACTACAAACACATATACAAATGTCATGTGGGGACAGTTAATGATATCAACAAATCCCAAAACTCAATCAATGATTTCGATGAGCGGGCGGAAAAGGAGTCAAGTCCAGGGAAGGAACTAGAATTCGACTTGAGCATTACCCTTCTTCTGGAACTAAGTATATATTTTAATGAATTATTTACCTTAGAAAAATATGGAAAAATACCCAAGGACTTGCCGCCACAAGTTCCTTGCTTTGTTATATTTTTCAAAACCGACTTGAGGTGTTTTTCAAGAAGCCCTTTCGCCACCTTATCATTACGCTGCATTGACTCTGCACTTTCCTCTTAATGAGGAGAGCAATTAGTTCGCCTGCAACTACGAGAGGGAGTCTCGGGGTTAAGGCTCTCTCCACCCGCGGGACTGACCTTGATTCACCCCTCTGTCCGCGGTGGACATCCCTCTTTCAGTTGCCATAAATCTACTTTTATGGCTTTCCATTACGCTGGGCAATTGTAGTACGTAGTACGTATACGTACGTATACGTAATATGCCCTCGGCAGCCTTGCACTGGTAACCCATTTTTATGTACGAAACGCACGTTTTTTTTCGCACTAGGCCACACATTTGCGCAGGCTGTCGCCAATCGGTGACTTATTGCATTCTCGCATTCCTTTTTCCTTTCACCACGATTTGCCCCACGACTTTTCCCCCGCTTTTCCAGCTCACGACAAGCAATGCAGTCAACTGCAAACGCACTGAGCAAATAAACAAAAACGTCTCGAGGAAGTGCATCCAGCAAGGTGGGGCGGTGGGTTGGTAAATGGTTGTCTGGATGCTGGGGGCTAAGAGGGATACAGTCTTCTGGGGGCATGGAGCCGGGCTTCATTTGCTTGCCAAAGCGGATCTTTGGGCCAAAGAGTGTGTTCACCTTGACTCATTCGTGGATTTTTCCGCTTTTCCTTCATCTGCCTCGGCATCTCCACCGCCTCCTTCGCGGAAATTCCTTCTTTGCCGTTTGTTTGGCTTTGTTGCTGGCCCCCGCCGTTAACATTTTTAATGAGTTGCAATGCAAAGAGAGGAGAGGACTCCTGTCAAAGGATTCGGTCATCAAAGCTTTGACGTTCTGGCTTTGGACAGAGCAAATTTTAATTGTGAAAAATTAAAGATGATGGGAGGTACATACTAAAAACAACTATTAAAAAACTCAAAAGAAAAGAAAGAATTTGTATATTAATATTAATTTTTTTAATTCTTTCTTTCCAAGTCAAAACCGATTACTTATTTTATTTACTTTCCGCCTCTCGTTGAGACGGAATTTAAAATCGATTTTATTTCAATTGGAAACTGATAAAAAACGCGGCAATTATTGCGTACATTTTCGGAAGTGTTAATTCAAATAGCTCTCCGGCAATTTAAATACACTGTTTTTGCTGCTGCCATGTGCCACTAACGTGCTTGTTTCCTCAATTGGCGGCGGGAAGTGCTGCACTTCAAAGTGATATCATGTCAGTTGCAATGCAAATTATTGCACTTTAAAACGCAGACAAACAAACACCCGGACGCTCTGGAAAAAGAACGGAAAATTCAGTACAAAAAAAAATCTTACAAAAAAATAAAAGCCAGCTGGGGGAAAAAATCACTCCAACGTGCAGTGACTGACAGCGCCTTACGCATCGCTAAATATTAAAGTGGCAATGAATACAAATTGTCTCGTCAAAAGCTCCTCGCAGGACAATGGCAACGAGTGGAAGGATGAGCTACTACCCCTGCAAGCCACTCAGAGAATTGATTGAGTAAGCATTTAAAGGGATAACTTTGATGCCTCAAAGCAATGTGAAGTGCTGTGCGTGTGTGCGGAGTCTGGAGTGAAGTCCAGGGCTAAACTTTCAAGCTAAGTGATTCTTAGTTAGTTAATTGGATCAACTATGTTTGTGTAGCTTGATGCTGCTGCTACTGCTACTTCTGCTGCTCAGCTAATATGGAAATTTATGGGGCCAAAAGTTGTGCGATAAGTTTTCCTTTTCCGGCCAGCAGCTGTTTCCCCTGCCGAAAGTTGGTTCAACTTCAAGTTCAATGGCTTTAATAAGCTGGCCAATTAGGCGAGTCCATCTCGAGTTCACTAATCTCAAAAATTCCACTCGAATGCCTAGAAATGCCGCCTAATCGAAATGCTTTCTTGCCCGGGGAAACCCTCGACTCGAGAGAGCTGTGAATGCTCCTCAAGTGGCCAGCGGCATACTTCAAGGACGCGGAAAGAATTTCCACCAGCTAAGACCAAGGCCAAATCAAATATTTGACAGGCATCGTGGCAATGGGAAAAGCGCTGTCAAAAAAAAATGACATCTTCTGAGTATCCATTTATTATTCAAGTGCTCGGGGATTTCGCTGAAAAATTAAACGACAAACCATTAATTCCGCTGGCCCCCAAAATACAAATTCAATTGATGAAATGAATGAAAATTTCATTTCATTTCCTCATTGTTCTGCCTGCAATTGAAATAAATTGTGTGTGCATGTCCGTGTGTATTTTCGGGAAATTCCGGGCAATAATTCGTTCTGTGCTCTCGAGAAAAAGTTGCTGTTAATGGCAGAGCCTGGGAACATTTTCGGGCTCAATTATAAAAATGAGCTTGCCAAATTGTTTGGCCAACACCGAGCTGGCCAGAACAGGCCTTAATGACAATTTAATTTATGTTTTTGTTACTATATATAATGCTCTGATTCTGTTGGCAAAATTAAAGCTAGTTTAGATCCAGGAATTTAATGGGTTCCCCTCTGCACTTGTTACTAATCCCCGCACCGAGCGACTTCATTTGGAAATCAAGAGCTCAGCGGCTAAGCGGCTTACGAGGTGGCCTAAGCCTGATGGCCAAGGTGTTGGCCATCCGATCGAATGGCCGCAACTACAATTGCGAGTGCGAGTGGCCCCGTAAATATCCAGGGCCTAACCATGTCAAGAGCTAATAAGCAGCCTCCCTGGCAGGCAGGCCAGGCAGGGCAGTTCGTTAAGCCGGGGTAAGTTAATTAAAACGCAAACAGGCAAATGGCAAATGATCAAAGTGCCAAAGACAGTGGCCCAAATGGGGTTTTTGGGGTGCTGCCGTATTGGCGAATCACTTTGCACCGCAAACAGAGTCCACCGAACTGGCAGTTGGAGCCATGTCCTCCCCGAATGCCACATCCACTTGCCATGTTAACTGCAACATGTGTCAACTGGTTTTGTGGCGGCTGCAAAGGGCGGGAGCTGCGGTTACCACTCCCATAGACACACACACACACCGGGGAATCCGCACAACACAACACACACACCTCGTTGCCGAAATTTATTGAAGGCCATCAATTCAAAGCCGCGCTAACTCCGCCGCCGAAGTTCGCAGGCCGCGATTGCAAAAGGATCAACAGCATGTTAATGCCAGGACCTGCCCAAAAGGATACCTCTCTGTTACGATGATAATTGCATAGACACTTCATCACGGTCGGGCAAATTAATCTTTGTGGCAAGAGGGAATGGAAATTCAGGAAAGACCTACAGTGGGCTATATTTTTTAAGGATTTTGTGCAAGATCATAACTTATTCCTAATGGAAACCCATTTTTGGGGCAATTATGTGGCAAAACAATGCAATTTTAGTTTTCCACTTCTTAATGTTCACCTTTTGTGGGTGCTTCGTTTTTGGTAAGCCCACAATTGTTGACTCTTGCATAAATTATAATTATTAAGTGCAGCAGCCACGCCAGCAGAAAAAACAGAATTTATTATGCTTTGTTTTCCCTGCTCGTGTGTGTGTCCCTGTTTTATTTGTTATTTTTTTTTAGTATTTTGGGTTTTTGCCAAGAGCACTTTTGGAGCCATTTTAGTGACCCCAAAGGATATATTTTTTATCCACTCACTTAAAATGAAACTGCAACAACAGGCACTTGAAGTAAAGTGTGCTCCAAAACACAACTGGAATAATTACCACTCGAAATGATGACCTGTTTGTTATTGCATTTGAATTTTATTTGGTTTAAAAATTAGCAAAATATATTAGTTAATTCCACTTTCCTTAAAGAGATTCCATATATTTGGCATTTCCTTCAATCCATTTCCGTAAAGCTGGAACACTGGTATACACTGTGGGAAAAGCTGCATCTGCACAGCCCTCGGCCCAGGAGACGATGCCAATCTGTCTGCCATTGAAGACCAAGGCTCCGCCAGAATCACCTTGGCAGCTTCCAACATCCAAATTTGAGGTACAGATCATATTTTTCGTAACCAAATAATCTTTGTACGATATTTTACATTTTTCCAGATCCACAATATGCGTTTCCAGCGACTGCAGAATTTCCGTTTCTCCGTATTCTGTGATTCCCCAACCAGCCACAAAAGTCTTTGATCCTGGCGGTGGTATCTTCTCAGCTAGTTTTATGGCCTGAATAGAGTAGTCCTCCTCGAGATCTAGTATATCGTCAAGGAGCAGCAGTCCCACATCGTTGTCAAAGGAGTGGGGATCGTACTTCTCGTGGGTTTTTATCACTGAAACTCCAACCAGGCTGCCAAAATAACTTTGATAGCTGCTTCCCAATCGAACCTCCAAGTTGTCGGGATTATATTCCACGAGGCAATGAGCGGCGGTCAGGATAATTCTCGAACTGTAAATGGATCCGCCGCAGATATGACTTTCCAGATATCGAATGGACACTTGCCAGGGGGCATTCTCAATGGATTCGTCCTCGCCGCCAATAATAAGTTTAAGGGGAACCCGTCTCGCCGAGGTAAGGCAAATAACTAAAGCTAGAAACAAGTACGGGATATAGAAGTCCATAGTGAATGGGCTTAACAATAACACTATAACCTTACTAAGTGTAATTTCCGATCTTTTATAGCTAAGTATAGGCATGAGAATGCGGATACATCTACATGAATTATATGGTTTTTTAAAACAAAATTGGTTAAAGCTGTAAAGATATTTTAAGCATGAACTTGAGAAGATAAGCTACTACATAAAGTATGAATTATGAGCTGCATTATTATTTTATTATTTTTGTAAAGAACACTCCATTTGCTGATTTCGAATATTGAACATTATATCATAAAATCTTTTAAAATAATATTTTATTATTAGTATAAAATTACTAAAGAATGTCAATATATTTTAGAATCAAACTATTGCTATTGTATATTTCGTATTATATATTTTGTATATTTTATTTTGGTTTACAATTATTTTTACCTTGCTTTAAAATATTTATGACCTTAGTATTTAACTTAAGGCATGTGCATGCAAATAGTTTATGTACATAAAATGTTTAAACCTTAAAGCTTTAAAGCTATTTTAAGCATGAACTTGAGAAGATAAGCTATTACATAAAGTAAGAATTATGAGCTGCATTTATACTTTAAACACAATATTTACTATTATTTTTGTAAGGAATAAGATAAAAACCCATAGCCTAATTTGGAGTATTAAAGATTATATCATAACATCTTTTGCAATATTTGTTTTCAGTATAATTAATATTAAATTACTAAAGAAAGTAATGGTAACAATTTTTTAGACTCTAATTATTGTTATTTCACCTTTTGTTATGTGCATTTTGTGTATTTTACTTTGGTTTACAATTATTTTTACCTTGCTTTGATTTATTTCACAAAACTTACAATTTAAGCCGAACCAGTGATACTTTACCCAAAAAGATAATAAAACTCATTTACTAAAAAAAAACACAAAATAAAGCTGATCAGAAAATCCAATTTACAGCTAACAAACTTTAAGAAAAGGCATAAATTCGACCAACTGAACAAAACCCAACTCTCTTAATTTTTGCCTCACTCTTTCTCAGGGAAATTTGGTGAGTTTGCGTTGAGTGGGAAATTCTCTTTTCCCTTACCAAAAGGAACAAGTGTGTGTGGGAGTCAGGAACATGCGGTGTAAGTGTGTGCTGGGCATTTGTGTGCGTTGGCAAATCTTTTTGCCGGTTTGTTTATCTTACATTTGAAGCATATCGGCGAGGCTTTTTTATGCGCTTCTTTAGCCGGCATTTATAGCCCATTCAAAAGAGAAACAAAAGTGCGTGCATAGGTCTGTGTGTTACTTCTCTGTGTCTGGGTGGGTGTGTGTGTGTCCGATTTGAGCTGCCAATTGATTGTTTTTATATAAATTTCAGTACGTGTGTGTGTGAATGTGTCTACGATATAAGAGTACAAATATTCAACGGGTTTCATTTGTCTGATAGATTTATTTAAATATTTATGCTATTTTTGCAGGGAGAGAAATCATTCAAAACAAATAGAGCATTTTTTATTAAAGGATGAAATTTGAGTAAAGTATTTTGATGAAATATTTTCTTTTTATTTATAAAACTCCATTGGAGTTATTTTAAGTTATTTGAGATGAAAGAAATGGCCTTAGAGATTTATTTATCAATATAAATACCTATAGTTAGACCTTAAACAACAGGAAATATTAAGATTGCAGTTTTACTTTGCTTACTTAATATATTCTTTTTGCAGATTGCAATTTAATTTACAACAGTTTTATCCTTTATTAATACATTAAGGTAAAACCCTCTATAAGGTTTTCCAATCAATGTTCTAAAAATAAATAATCCTTTAAAGACTTCTTGATACTTTTATTCGAAATATAGGTAATATTTTTCCAAGTTATTTATCATGTTTAATATTTTAAAAATTTATTTAATCTTCAGTAAAAATTTAAATTTATTTATTTACTTAAAAACTTGTTCTAAATAGTTTGTCAGTTTTTTTAAAAATCAAAAACACGATCATAACTCCTGTGGGTACTCCTGCATTTAATGTTCATAATGCCCAACTTTATTGGCAATAATTTACGCTTACGACTCTCGGCCATTTGGTGAGCCGTAATTCAATTTATGGCAACCGCCGGCAACCCCGTAACCCAGTTTAGAGCCGCACCGAGATACACTTGGACGGCAAATATAAATATAAATCAACATGCTGCACCGATGGAGTGATGCAGGGATGCCAGGTGGGGACACCGAGTGACCGACCCGACGCCCGTCGGGCAATGGTCAGCGATAATATCTAGAAACTTTGCCCCCGGCAAAGGGCCTGGACAGAAAAAGAGAGAGATCCGGCGAATGTGGGCCAACGGCAGCCATAGAAGTGGCTCAATGAGACCCACTTGAACCAAAACCCCGACAAATGCGGCTGCGGGCCAAAGATATTTAGTTATTTAGAAAACCGCAGAGTGCAAAATGCCTGGCGAATGTGCCAATTTCCCACCACCACCGCCGCTGGAGACAATTAAAAATTCGTGTCAAAATACGGGCGCAAAGAGGTGGCAAGAATTTTAAATGCTTTTCAAGGTTTCGGCGGTGCAGCACACGCAATGTGGCACAGCGATTGCATGCGGCATGAACCGCCAATCCTCCGATCCATCGACGGGTGGGGCGCATTTAGCGCAAATTAATTTTAAATTACACATACGCCGTGGTTTCGCCATCCATCAGCCGGCGCCTGCCTTTAATTAATTGCACTTGCCCCGCCCCCGGAAATAAATCTACTCGATTTTATTTTCCTGCGCCGCCCCTAATTATAATTAGAGTTTAAATTTAAGCGCTGCATGGCACATAAATATCATATGGCAGGCAGCTGACCCGAGGTCAAATAACTACAGACAATAAACAAACTGCGAAACAACATTGTGTATACGCCATGTATTTTTAAACACTTGCAGCCGGAGGGCTGGCGAGGTAAAAATAAGCAGCGGCGGAAAATGGGAAAACTCTGGAACAAATATAATAAAAGTTGAAATTACAATGATTAATATTGCACATGGTAATTCATTAAAACTGTTATGCGGTTAATTTGTAATATAATTTTAAAGTTTATGAAGAGAAGCTTCACGAATATATATAATTTTTAATTTTGCTTTGACATTTATGCACTTTGATTTCATTTTTCTAGAAGGATTACAGTCAACTTTATTTGTTCAACGAACCCCGTTCATTTCTAATGTCAATTGGTTGGCATTCTTGAGTTGCTTCTTTGCAATTTTGCGGCACTCGACTTGCCCGGTTTATTGACACGGCTCGCACACGTCAATCAGTGTTTGACAGACAGCCAAACACTTGACTTGGAGGGCGGATGGATTGACAGACGAGACGACGATTGAAGAGATGAGATTGAAGAGTTCCCCCCACATTCTGATGCACGCTTCAAGTTTTTAGCCAGACATGCAGCTCGAGTGGAATGCCACCTGTATTTTACATTCAATCCAAACATTTGTCAAGCCACTCAGCCAGACATGATGTGATGTTGTCGGCGCCTGCTAGTGATTTTCGATTTGCAAAATTGATTCGATTTCAGTTCGTGCGGGGCATATGTATGATTTGTTGCCGCTCTTTGTGTCGGACATAATTCAATGCGAATGCATTGCAAATGAGCCATGAAAAGCTCTGCATAATTCACCGACTCACTATAATTAAAGTCATTAGTAATTTAAATGTCATTCAGGGAAATAGAACATTTAATTTTGCCCAAGCCAAGGTTAATGACATTTTTGAGAGGAAAATCAATGTGAACAATTGACAATTAAATGTGTGTTTGGTTATTGCACATTTTAAAATTAAATGAATATATGCCATATCTGTCAAACTTATTTATAAAAATACGATATATTGTTATTTATGGCAACAACATTATAAATAGGAAATAAACATATATTATTCTTTACTAATATGTTGTCATATTTAAAAATATTCATAATTCACTGACCAAAATAAAGCAAATCTTTTCTTTTCTTTTTTTATCTTACAGCAAAAACTATTCCACTTAAATGCCACTTTAATTAGCAGTTAAATATATTTTTTTTATAGATATAAATAGCATTCTCTGCTAAATATATAAAGAGGCCCGCGCTTTGTTGGCCATTTGTCAAATTAAGTATACGCCATGGTGGCGCATAAATTGCCAGAGCCACAGATAGAGTCGCCGGGTAAAACGGATACTTTGTCTTGCTCGCATTTTAATTGAGTACATTATATCGCCGCCGGCCTTGTTAAGAACCTTTTCTGAATATTAAACGCCATTAAGTGTCCCCCAATCGACCATTTGGCGAGGACTTTTTCCTCTGCCCGGCTGATGGATAGCCGGCCATTTTGTAATTAGTGACACATTTAACCATCCATTTGTCCTTGTTTGCCTTGCCTGTGGCCCCGCACATGTTTGCACATTTATTTGCCTTTTGTTGGCCCCTGCATCCCAGCAATCACAACAAATGTGAAGTGCAAACAAGGCAGCTCTGGGATCGAAATGCGTTCAATTAACAGCAAATTCGAAAATTCAAATTTGCAAACTTTTAGCCAATTTCCATATGCGCAAATATTTGCAGCCTGTTTCATTAAGGTCCAATTAAAATGCATGTAATAAACCACAAGCAAGCGTAATCAACTTCCGGACAAGGCCAACTCTACCAAGTCGTGCTTATGATCAAATATTTGTATTAATCTCAGGCATGCAAGGTATTTTCTTGGTATTTCAACGATGACTTAATTAAGACGATGAAAAGTATCAAGAGTATCAAGTATCAAAGGTATTTTAAACTCTGTAAAATTGTAATTGCAATTTTAAATGTGCTGAAAATGGAAAAGTAATTAATGAAATTACTTTGCCTTTGAAAAAGATAAACAATGGTAAGATATATATAAAGTTTAATGGAGACAAGCAGCTTTAAAAAAATACATTATAAATATTTTAAGCAACAGCTTTAAATCTTATTTGATTTCTACCTTCTCAGAATGTCACAAAACCATTTATCCTTAACAGTTAATGTCATAAATCAGAGCCGAAATTTAATTATATTTCCCAAAGTGAATTTCTTGTGTAAACTTGCACAGTTTATGGATAAACTATATTCGAAAATCAGCCATTAATCATCAAAGTTCAAACGCAATTGCCTGAAAATCGCCTAGCCTAGCGAAAAACCAAACTCAAACTCTTGGCATAAATCTCGGCAAGCTTTTGCAGGAAGTTAAAATAGAAAAAAAAAGTCTGGAAAACAATGCAAAAATGTTACAAAAACAGTCAACTTATATTCCGAGACTTGCTTGTTATTTGGTAAAGGACTTTTTTTTATATTGAAACAATATCATAGTTGCGCCGGAAAGAGACTGGGCCAGCGACTCCAGCTTTTTACTCTGACAACGCCTTCCGTGCTCCATTTTGCGGCTCCGGCCAAGCCAGTTAACCGCAATAATTTATGCCTTTGAGCCGTGTTTGAGCCAAAGCCTTTTGTGTCGCTGTGTGTGCGCCTGCGTTTGCGCTGGCGAGGCAACATAATTTTGCCTATTAAAGTAAAACACTAACAGCGCTTATCATTACAGCGACTACAGCGAGCCAACAACAAGTGCAGGGAAAGCTGGGAAAACAACGAGCTTCTCAGTTACGTAGCGCATCCTTTCGTCGACGCCATTTTGTTTAGTTTATGCCGTGCCACAACGAGGGTGTGTGTGTGTGTGTAAGGGGCTTCCGCCTTGTACTCCCACTTCCTAATGCAAAAAAGCGACTTTTCAGCACAAATTTTTAGCAAAATTAAAATATTTATGTTGCCGACGTGCTTAATGTCCGTGCTGTTTCGCCCCAAAAACCCATACGCCCCCGCAGGCCGCCCACTCGGCTCCTTGTTTAGTTTTTGGAGTATGTGGGTTTTTCCTGGTCGTGACTACGTGCGTGATCCGGAATCCGGAATCCGGCATCCGGATGCTGGCTATGATGTGCAGCGGTCATGTACCCTTGCGAAGGGAAAATATATAACTCTATCCTTTTTGCGTTCTACGAACGTTTAAGTTAATTCAGGAGAAAATATTCTGATTTCGGACCTTCTTGGAAAAGCCTTGTTTAGTATTATTTTAACGCTCGTGTAAACCTTAAATAAAATTAATATTGTTATGGTAAAATATGGTTCTAATTTTAGAAATGGGTAAAGCTAACCTTCCTGGAAGGCCAAATTCAGTTTGAAAATATAGAATTGAATAAAATGAATTTTTAGATAGTCCTAAAATTAGAGAAATATAAAATCTAATATTTAGTCTATAAAAATGTATTAAAATAAGTCAAGACAGCGGAAATAAAATTATATTGAAACATAAAATATACATTTACTAAGTATTGTTACTTAAAATTAATGGGTACTACAATTTATTTATCATTCATTTGAAATTTAAAGGAATTACTTGAATTTAGAGTCAAATAGATTTCCATAGAGAAATGTTAATTATTAATTTAAATATTGTCAAGAAAGCAAAAGCATAATTATTTTTGAACCAATATAAAAATAATTTTAAAATACAATACATTATATTATTAATTTTTTGCACACCAAACAACTTCTTAAATATAAAAGAAAATATGTTTACTATAATTAAGTATTATTGAATAAATAAAAAAATCGAGAAAGCAGAAGTATATTTAAGTAATTTCACTTTATAATAAAACTGAAATCAAATTGTAACACATACATTGGACACATAAAATTATTGAATACTATCAATAATAATTATATTTAAAATAAAAAGCAAAAAGTATTCTTACCATTAGGACTTTGTTTTTATCTCATATAGTAGTCAGGAAACCAGGAGAGTTTTTATTTTAAGCCAATAAAAAAAGGTTAGTAATGCAAGCACCTATTAAAGTCACTTAACATTTAAATTGATACGTTTTACATTTACTAAAATATTAAAGAAAATTAGAAGAAGATCTATCTCTTTTAATACAAACTGTAGCTAAAGTCTCAATATGTAGTAAAATATGTTAACTTTATTATATTTATAACTTCGAGCGGAACAAAATAGTTCAACCTTTACGCATTTATAATGTAGAGCTGGCACATCCAGGGCATTTTCCATTCGATATTCACCGTGAAATTAAATATTCCCTTCCTGTTTTAATGTTATTGTGCGCGCCCTGCGACCCCCCTCTGGCCTCACACAAAGGCAAATGCCCTGCATTAACTGCCTCCTGGCACTCCCCTTTCTCTGGAAGGCAGGACGACATCGCCAGGCGACACTGCCACTTAATGTTCGCGCTTTAGCAATATGAGCTGCAGGATGCTGGAGCTACGCGGACCTTTCCGCTGCCAGCAGCAGTCGCTGGCCATATTGAAAACAATATATTTGCGTCACTTATGGCCCTTCAATGGCCATTAACTATTTACATTTCTGGCTGCACTCTGCGTTCGTCCATGATTAACGGTCGGGCTCAAATGGATTGCACTTTTGTGGGGATTTTTAAAGTGTCATTAAGATGACACAAAAGGAAACTGGGATTCGGAACGCAAAAAAAGAAGGTAAATTAAAGGGAAACTCCTTAGGCGTTGCTTCGCTTATTCTCCAGATACTTTCTTTGCCGGCCTTCGGTTTGGTTTTTTTCAGTTTCTTCTTTTTTTTTTGTGTGTTTTTGTTTTTCTCCCTTTATTTTTTGCGTTTGCCCTTTACATTTCCCATTTGCCGTCTGGTTCTTGTTAAAAACGCTCGAAATTTATGACTATTTTGGGACCTGCGGCAGCTTGCGGCTGAAATGCTCTTAGATTTTTCCACTCTGCCTTTTGCGGTTTGCTGCCACACTGGGTGCTCCCTTTCCCATCCATTGTCCTGGCTTGTGGTCACAGGGTTTAAAGTTTAAACAATTGCAGATTTGCCTTTTAATTGTTGCCTCTGTTTTCGTTCCCGGAAACCAGCAAAATATTTGGCCAAAGAGAGAGTTTGTATTGCAATTTTGCAGGATGGGAAAGGAAAAGTTTGCTCTCGGAAACCTTTTCGAAAACATAATTATATTGCATTGAACTTTTCAGCAAGCTCTAATTTATGCTATATTTTTTATAAACTACGTTGTGATGAAGTCTTAGAAATTATGCAAAAAATAAAGGTTTTACATTCTAATTAATAAGAAGCCAAAGAAAGCTGTACCTGTTCACAGACATCTTCTTACAAGCTGTTAGCTTTGTTTCTTTTAACAAATTAACAAAGTCATAATATATATAACACCTCTTAAATCGTCAAAAAAAACATATTTCAAACTACCCTGCGATTGTATTACAACACTCAAAGGGTGCTCGATTCGAAAGTTTTCCCAGGGAATATGAAAAAGAAACTTCTTTGGGAACTCTTCTTCTCAATTTCTCAGTCGACTGCATTTGATTTCATTTCATTTCTCAACCCAGCCATGACAGATGGCAAATAAGTTGCCCATACGCCACGTGGTACAGCCAGCACTGGAGGGAAAAGCGAGAAGGAAAGCCATAAGAAAGGGATGCCATTGAAAACCCCGAAAAGAAAATTCAATTCCATAACAAATGAAGTGCAAAACAGATGTCCATCTGCTCGCTCACAAATGTAAACGTTGAACTTTGAAATCGGGCAATGAAAATAAAAGCGGAAATTAAGTCGACTGCCGGCTGAAAATAGTTAAAATATTCAATGCGAACTAGAATCGCCTGTGACTTCTGACCTCTTGCTTTGTTTTCAATGGGCTCCCTATCTTTTTTTTGCGTTTTTCCTTGCAACTTAAATTTAAACAACTAAAAGCTTGTATTGCCCCGCACCCTCGCTAGTTCGGACAAATGGACACCGAGTGCTCCTGCAACTCGCAGGACAACAAACTGAAACCCACAAAAACCGAAACCGAATGTGGATGATGGAGAGTGTTTGTGTCGATGAGACTGCGGCCGCATTTCGCACAAATATTGACACATGCGCGGGGGGCGGCGACCGGCAGCGGAAAAATCCCATGTCTCCCTGAAGCCACCATCTCCCCGAACCTAACCTGTCCTGGCCATTAGATGATTTATAGGTCAGAGATGCCAAACCAAAGTCGAAAAGGAAAACAAAAGCGAAACCGAAACCGAAATCGAAATCGAGGTCCGGCAACAACTGCAACAGCGATTGACAGGAACTGCAGCCAAAGGACTTGCACGGCGAGAGAAAATTGGGCACTAAACTTGTCAACATTTTGAGTGCACTTTAAAAAATTAATATCAGAACTTAAAAAAATGCTATTGAATTAAAACTTGAAGTTTAAGATCAAATATTCCATATTCCATGCCATATCTGTGCATTTTAAATAAAATAAAATAATAACTTAAAGAGAGCTAGTTTAAATATTTTAAATTAGTTAACCTGATTTTAGGCACTAATAAATAATAAAGAAACAAATCCCCTAAATTATTTTTTCTACCTAATCTTATACAATTTCTTTCAGTGTTGAACTGGGACTCCCAGAATTGAAACAGGCACTTTATGGACATTCCAGCTCCTTCTCTGCCATTTCTTTGCTGCCCTCGGTCAGGTGTAATTAACAAAAATTGCTCTAATGAAAAATACTCGGGTAAATGTGGATTGCATTGACAGCAGTCAGGTAGGGATATATACTCTATATATATATGACCGTTGCCACACATATTGAACTCAAAGGACGAAGGAGGGGAAGCGAGAAAGTGTGCCATTGTTGTGCGCGCTCCTGTTGTTGATTAATAATGCAGTTGGACGTTGGAACAATGGATTGGACGGATTGGGGTCATGGCTCGGTCCAGTCTGGTCTCTAAAACTGCTTTGATATGCAAAGAGCATCGCCATTGTTTTACCAGAGGCTTTAAATAACTTTGCATTCCAAGGGAGGCCAATATAGGTGGTCCAATATGTGGCTTTATTGAATTCTGATTGCAAATTGAGAAGGACTTAGCTTAGGCAGAGGTTTTAAATAACTTCATAAAAATTTCTATGCTTAAACTAACTTAAAAAAAGGTTTAATTAAATGAATAACTCCAACGGAATTTTATTGATTCTCTTGCTATAAATGTTTTACTTAAAACATTAAACATTTCATAGCTAATTTTTTCTTTACATTTTACTTTTTCCATCACTTTATTTAAAATTTCATTTCATACTTTAAAAAATCTCTTCCACAGCACCCAACTTTCTACGATGTCTCTCTCTACCTTACTACCTGCTTTTATGACTTTACACATTCCCATATCAGGCTCCCCTTCCTCGCATATTAACTATTCATAACTTTGTGAATTCAATTTTAGCAACCAGTTCCCCCCACACCCCCGATCCAATCAAGGTATTCCCCCGACTCGGACTCCGATCCCTGCTGGACCTGGTAAACACTTTAAGGTGTCATATGGAGCTAATGTGCTCGAATCTGCTCGGTAAAAGTTTCTCGGGAGGGGGAAGTCGACAATGAAACCCTCGCTGAATAGAGCTGACCACAGCAGGATATCGCAGGTGTCGGCAGGACATAAATTCAAATTTGCAACACAACTTGTTTCCCAACTGGAACCGGTGAGAGCGGAGGGAAAAAATTGAAATTAAAAAATTTTCAGCAACAGGACAATAACAAGGCACCCACATCAAGCATTCGTCCTGTTGGCATTTGCTTTCACTCCATCTCTGGCACCGTTAGCATTTGTGTTTGCCAATGTCCTTCGTGAGTCCTGCGTGTATGTGTGTGTGTGTTGGTGTGCTGCATGAATATTCGGGTGGCCCTTGCTCCGTTATTTGCTCGCATTACAATTACCAAAGGACCAAAAGGACCTCGCCGCCCGTACACGCTCGTGTACACGTACGCAATTTGTTAGCACACCTCCACCTCGTGTTAGTTTGCCCAGTTACACAAACAAATTAATTTCAGCCAGACACTCGAAATGTTTAGAACATTTGCCAATGTTTGTAATTGAATATTGCGCCGGGACCTGACCGAATGCCTCTCCCCTCTCCCCTCCCCCCTCTTCCCCTCGCACACACTGGTGTGTCAAATTATGCAAAAGTAATTATGATTACCGCATCGCATTGTCGATGGAACTCTAACTAACTTGAAATGAGGTCCGGCTGTCACAATAATGGGCCAAATGATGCGTGACGCTGTGAAATTCACTGGAGAATTTAATTACAAAGTGAAAATTTTTCGCAAAACAGCGAAATGTTGTCCCAAATAATTAGCGACCAGTAATTGAACGAAAAATAATGATGACATTGAGTGATGACTAGGTTTTCAGTACGCAGAAGATATTGAATAACGTTACTAATTACTGACAGTCTGCAGTGCATCGAGTGTTTCAAATAATTTTGGTAATTAAAGTTGTTGCAATTTGTGAGATGGAGGAGGAATTTGTCGTCTTGCTGCTTCAGTAAAACGTGCATTTAATGAAAAAATAATGACAGTGTATACAAATTTCTGATGAATTTAATGTGAGCATATCCTAGGTTGTCATCAGTGACAAAATCATCATCAATTAATCATATTTTCAACATCAGTTTAGAACATATTATTGATCAACAATTCGGCAACAATTCAGCAACAATTCACCAACAATTCATCAAATTTTCACTAACAATTCTTCATAATTTTATCAACAATTTATTAGGAGTTTATCAACAATTCATTGACAATTCAACAACATTTCACAACAATTTATCAACAATTGATCAACATTTCAATAATAATTCATGAACATTTTATTAAAATTTCATCATTAATTCATCAACAATTCAACAACAATTAATCAACAATTTATCAACATTTCATTACAATTTAAAATAAAGACATTTAAACTTGCTCAAATCAATTTAATCAATTCATTAAAATTGTAAATTAATCAGATTTAAACGGAAACTGATATTTGTGAATTAATTACATTCAAAAGGAGAACTTTTAATTAAAGTCAAATAAAGCCGTAGCTAAGCCTAATATATTTACTCATATATAATACCCTGATAATTAAATATTAAAATCTAGACATTTAATCCAGCAGATTATCTGTAAATAGTTCAGTAATTAAAACTTGTACAAACACAAATGTTGAATATTAAAGAATTATTCGGTGCAATAAAAGTACAAAAAAATATACACATAAAAATATGTATTTGCTTTGTTTACTATTTTATTTATTTGCCAGCGGAAGTTTTGAAGCCACGCCAGTACACAGGATATTAAAAGGACACGTAGTCATGCATGTAAAGTGCCAAGGGTCGCATATGGAGGCTGTCCTCACATTGCTTTTCCCTCAGTTCCCACAGTTTTTTTTGCGTCTCTGTGTTTTCGGTTGGCGACAAAATTATGGGACAACGAGGGCACTGACTTTGCCAAAAACGAAACCAAAAAAAAAAAAGTCATACCCGAAAAGTTCTTGCGCTAATTTTTATTTTTTAAGTTTTCGGCCGCGAACTTCTTTTGAGAGCTGGCAGGACGTTAAGTGCTAAAGGCGCCTGTGTTGGCCACAGAGAGAATTTTAATTAAAACTCCTAATGAATTTTTGAACACGAACTCCGGCGCAACTTAAAGAGCAGGAGTCAGGAGTCGGAGCCAAAAAAGCAGGAGACAATCCCCGGAGTCAGCGAATTGCCTGCGGTTGTTCTTCGCTTGCTTCTCCATTTCCCGCTTCCACGTTGTTTTTTTTTTCTCTCTCTCTGTGGCTGAAATTATGACCACAGGAGAAGCGCCAAAAAGTCATCACGTGACCACACAATTGTGTGGTCAACACGTTGACCGCCTGGCAGCGCTTCCCACGACGATCCCTTTGCCGCAGGACTCCCTCCTCGTCCTGCCGAAATTCGTTGCTAATGACATTTCAACTATTTTAATCTTCTTCCTCGCTTGGCATTAATTAAATTGCAATTTCTTTCGGCTGCGGTTTTCTTTTCCACTTCAAGCATGTGGGAAGGAACACACACATATAAAAGATAGGCAGGTCCTTGGAGATAAGCCCAAACAACTTCCGATTAAATTGACAAGCCAATTAGCTAAGGACTCTCCGGGCAGACCATAAATACTTCGAATATCCGGCGAACAAACAACAGCAGGAGATTGCATAAATCTCCGACTGGAAGGGCAACCAAAAAAGTACAAGAAGGAAAACAGCGGAAATGGGAAAGCAAGCGATTGCCAGGATAACAAAACGCCAAGGATGCCGGCTGTCTGCATTAACCCGATGGCTGCTCTTGGCATTATTTAAAATCACAGAGCCTTCAAATTGCATTTTAATAGAATTTATTGCGCCGAACCGATTTCGGCAAACGAGGAAAATACCCAGAGCGGAAAAATCGCAAAAAATCCCTTTGGAAAAAAGCGAGGCAGGAGGTGAAGGAGGTGGGAGGAGGAGAAGGAGAATAATTGCGCGAGACTGCAACACTTGACTTTCCATGTTGTTTGAAGCAATAAAATGCTATTCTCAAGCAGTCGCATTGATATGCCAGCGAAAGGAAAGTGGGAACCGGGATAAGGCACACGGGAAACGGGAACTGGGAACTGGGAGCTGGGAAATGCAAACTGCCGGCAGGCGAAGGATGGCGCGAAAAGGATACGAAAGGATAACAATGCCAGCGCTCCCAGCTGAGCGAGCGCCCAGGCTCAGTGCACTGGAGCGCATCAATTCCGCCATTTCACAATTCAAAATGCGAAATCCGTTGCCAGGACGCGAGATGCAACCAACGGCAAGGAGAACACAAATTATTACTTGGCTTCGCTCCAAAATGTTTTAAATTACAATTTGCACAATATATTTATACGTCTTGCACAGCAGGTCGCCGGGAAAATGCTGAAAACTCAGGAGGGGGGAGATGGCAGATGGACAGAGGGAAACTGCACCCGCAGGAAGCCATTTAGTTCGGCTTTTTACCAGCACCACCACCACCGCCCCCCTGGGGCGAGGCCATAATTCTTCCATAAAAAATCAACAACCAAATGGCAACTGTTGTCTGTCGGCCTCAAGATAAACTTTGCTTGCCACTTTTGTAAATAATTTATCTGCTCTTGGTCACCACTGCGTATGCGTGATAGTCGTAATTAATGTGGGAGGAATCCCAAAGAAATGGTCAAGAAAGCAAGCAAGAAAGGAAATTTTAATTAAGGGATTTACAGAGCTAAGTAAATATATTTATTTTCATATTTTGTTGTGCTTTAAAATAGGTAAGATGTTTTATGAAAATTTGCTTTACAAATTTGCTAATAGAATAAATAAATTATAAGCTTGAGTTCGTAACCCTATTATTTTAGAAACATGTTAAATATAGTTCTAAATCAACAAAATGTATGCTAACAGCTTAAGTTGATAATTTTTGACTTAAAATTTAAAAGATTTATATATTTATTTAAATTGATAATTCCCTGACTTAAAGTTTATATATTATTTATTTATTTAAATTAAAAATAGCTTAAAATTTACGTACATATATTATTCATTTCATTGGAATTTCATGGGCTATATAGTTTTTATGGCAACATTTCAGTTAGTTTTTGAGCAATACTTAAGTTAAGAAAACGTGAGTAAGTAAAAAATTAAGAGAATATATTTAAAAAGGGAAATAAAACCGATAAGCTGGGTATATATAAGAGGAGTTTGGTAAACTATACCCCCAGTACTCTGTGATCTCAGCTGAACGGAACTCTATAACCCGCTTAAAAATGTCATTCAAGATCCTGACTCTCCTCCTATCTGTAACCCAACTTTTTGGCCAATTAGGATTCGCCTTAAGCTCCCCCATAGACATCGCAGAAGCTCCCTGGCAGGCCTCGGTCCTGGTTCACGACAAGCATCGTTGCGGAGGAGTGATCTACAGCCAGAATGTGGTCTTAACCATTGCTCAGTGTGTCAAAGGTGTCGAAACGGATAACCTGGCGGTCAGAGTAGGTTCCAATAAGAAGAACCTCGGCGGTCAAGTGCTACCCGTGGACAAGGTGGTCATGCAAGTGTTGGGCATGCGTCCCAGTGATGTGGCCATTCTGGCTCTAAAGAAGTCCATTGACTTGGGTGACAAGGTCAAGTCCATTCAGCTGGCCAGCCAGTTGCCTAAACTGGGCACTGAGGCCTCACTCACTGGCTGGGCGGAGGTGGTGGGCGAAGAGCCTGGACAGGATATTCTAATGAGGACGAACCTCACCATAGTTGGAAAATCAGAGTGCAGCGGAGATGGTTACCTTATCAAGCGGATCCTGAGTCCCGACGAACTGTGTGCCTCGAAATCGGACTCCACTAACCTCATCTGCCAAGGCTTCTCCGGTGGCCCCTTGGTCTCCGATGGAGAACTGATTGGCATCGGATCCTGGAACTCCAAGTGTGACTTTCTGCAATCACCAAGTGTATATGCAAATATTCCCATGATTAAACTATGGATCAGCAGCTCCACCAAGCTAATGAACATTTTTTAAAACTAAAGCAAATATTTAAAAGCACTTTTGGCAAATAAACTGTTTTATTTAATCAAAATGCAACCTATTTTTACACAAACTCTGAAACCATAAGCCAAAATCTGGTTTGCCAAAAAAAATACGTATTACATAATCTACAGCCATATTTATATTTGCAAATTGTTTTCGTTTATCCAAACAAAATTTATACAAGCATCCAATTTTTTGCCTCTGCATTGTTGCTTGTATTCCGAAATTGAAATTTAATTCATTTGCATTTTATTCTATGATCTGGGGAGTGCGCAGCGGATGAATATTATTAATACGGCCCATAAGCCCAATAAATGCTCATGATTCCGCGCTCCGTTCGTTGTTGGCATTTTTGTTCCTGCTGTCACTGGATGCTGTGCATTTTTTATGGTTATGAGCTTTATTGTAATGACCATTAAAATTGGCATTGTTATGACCGTTGTCAGCCATGAGTCGCCATGCGCCATGAGCCATGTAAAGGGGGTTTGACCCACAGAGAATGACAGAGGGAATAAAGCCAGGGATGCAGCGTAAATCGGATTGGTAATATTTGTTTGAATTTTAAAAATGTTGTGTTTAATTATAAATACTGAAATAAATTAAATGATTTCAAGTCCTTTTAAACTGCACCTAATTCATTATACAAACACCACAGCTTTTAGGAGTAATTTAAGCCTAAAGTTCACCACTCTTCACTGTCATTGTTCCCATATTCCACTCATATCCTTTGTATCCTTTGTGCAGCCCTGCCCAAATCGGCGAGAATACCGAGCTACAGATGCTGCATTGTCAGCTTAATAATTACAACGCACACACGCACAAGCCGTTGCATCTGCATGCAATTTGAAACAGGGAAGACTCCCTGGCTGGCTGGCTGGCTGGCTCGCAGAAAACTGAAAACTGAATACGGAAAAGTGAAGGGAAAAACCTGCTGGAAAAGTGGCAGACATTTGCACGTCGTCAGCGTCGACACATTAAAATAAATGAGACTTTTGCCTTAAAGCAGCAGCAGCAGCTGCTGTTGTTGCTGTTGCTGTTACTGTTGCCGCGCTGCGTTGCAATTATTATTGCCACTTTTGTTGCTATTGCTGTTGTTGTTGTTGTTATAGCAAGAACATTTTCACGTTTTTCGCAACGCCTTGAAAATTACACGCAAATTACAATGCATAACGAAGAAGGTTTTCACAGTGCGAGAGAGCGTTACTTCCTTCGCCCTTCGACTTTGCATTTTCCTCACAACACCACCCATGACCTCATTTACCCCTAGTTTAACATACAACAGGAGTAAAAAAAAAAGGGAAAAGAAATAAAACAGAAAACACACAAAATGGTGAAAATGCGAAAATTCGAGTCTGCTTAATTACATTGTAAAATGCATTGGCAGGCGGTACGATTCATTGGCAGACGCTGTTGGAACTGCAAATTCCGATCTGCCGTTTGGGAAACCCAGGGAAATTCCACACCTTTTCTCTTTTTCTTTGCGGTAATTAAATTGAACTTTTGTCTGCGGCTTTTTGACAGCTGAATGCATTAAACCATTCGACAGAGTGTAAAATGGCACAAAGACCAGCAGGAAACTGTCTGAAACTTAATGCCAGGTGCCAGGTTTCCACTAAGAGCAAAGATTTTAATGCTTGAACATTATTAAATTGTTAAAAACTACTGGGAAAATCCCTTAATTTATAATACAAGCAGAAATCCACATATTTATATTGTAAACTGCCAAAATACAAAATGAAAATTTCTCAATAAATCTGCGCATAAAATATATTTTCAAATTGCTAAAACCGCAGCTGTGACAATTACATTTTTGTAGGTCAGCAAAAATGTATGTTACATAGGTCACACAGAGTGCGACGCATAACGTTCATGGATTTAATAATTTAATATTGAATTTATTTTCAATAATTAAATTCATTACCCACATTTTTCGCCATAATTAAATTAATATTTTGCCATGGAAAGAACCCAGAGGGACCTATATAATAGCCACCATTGGGTTGCCAAGCATTCCAGGCAGCATCACGTACATCAGGATGCCACAGGACAACAAGTTCCGGGTCCCTCTAGCCCCTGTCATTTGCTTGCTGAATTTAAAAAAAAAAAAGAAACCGAAAATTTACCATAAAAATGTATAGTCTACTTTTTGGTGCCGCCCTTATGATCACGCTTCCTTCTTTCGCGGAGCTTTTTTTTAGGTTGGTAAATATATGTAAAAAAAAATAGATATATACATATGTCTGTGTGTGTATTTACATGTATCTTTTTTTCCTTTTTTTTCTTGTCGTTTGTTTTGAGCGTTTTCCCATTTTCGTTGAGTTGCTTTTGTTGCAGCCAGCAGAAATTTCTGTGGCATGATGCCAACCAATTTTGACGTGATGCCAGTAACGCGTATATATATATATATTTTACATATATCTTTCTATGTGTGTTTGTGTGTGTCTTTGGATATTTGCCATGGTGTGCTTGTCACTTGTTGACGGCGTGAAACTGAAGCCAACAGCAACAGTGGCTCGTCCTTCGGCTGTTGCTCCTAAAAGTGGTTTATTGGGTTAACGGTTACGGTTACGGTTGCGTCTACGGTTAAGGGGCCTTAAAGTTATAGGTTGCAGGAACTGCTCAGACTTTAATGTCCTGCGAATCAGTGTACGGAGAAGAATTCGTCATTAATCCAATTTTTCAAGGATCCTTTTCGAGTTAAGGTAGTTAGAAAAGGTTAAATGGGAGTTGAAATGGTTAAAAGGAAAAGATTTAAGGCTCTTACAATAGTTTTTAGGGGTCACAATCCTTTCGGAAACACATATAAATAAATGTGAGCCTTTATGTTTTTTGTTTTTTTTTTTTTTTTTTTTAAATATTTAAATTTGTTAAATAGTCTCCCAAACTTAAAAGTACAACAATAATAGCTTGTCTTATAGTTTATACAAATCACAAAATATTCTCCTTTATTTATTTAAAAATTAATATAAAAACTCCCATCTCCTTAATTCTTATCTAGCTATCTTGGCTTTATTAATCAAATCACACAGCACACAAGTAATTAAAAGCAAAAATCAATTAAAATTTTACCAAGAAAACAAAGCTCACAGCTATAACTATAAAGAATACAAATTGAATCATAAATATGCCCATCTTCCCCGAATTCAACGTGCTTCCCTTTCCCAGCTCACGATGGCGTGAAAACTCACTGCGTTGAAAAAAAATCCATTTTAATTTCCATGCCCAAGTGACAAACAGTCAATCAAAAAGCAGGCCACGGGGGACAGGTCAGAGGGCACGCTGCTACCATAACTCCGTCTTGACACCTTTGTGACCCGACGCCACCCGCTGCTCGCGGATATTTATGGCAGAAATTTAAAATTAATGATGTGTGACGTGGAATTGTCGCCAAAAAAAATAAGAGAGAAGGGAAAAAAGTAATGCTGACAAAATTAAAGAGAGAAGAGCTTGCAGAAACCTTCAGGACAAGAGGAAGGACATTCGATTTAAGTATGACGCTGCAGACATTCAGTTTCATCTTCACCTAACATTTTAAGAATTCCTAGAAAATTTCTAAGCAAAATTAAAGTGAAATGGAGTGTCCTGAGAGTGGGCCCCTGCAATTGCTTCAGCACAATGATGGGAAATTCATAGCCTGCGATCTGAGTAAAAGGGACTTGGAAACCTGTCGCCGCAGTCTCCAAAACACTTGCCAGAATCCCATCCGGGTTTACGCCAATAACAGACAATACCTGGTCTGCGAGATCAAGGAATCACTGCCGGAGTGGTCGCAGCCGGCAAAACTCTCAGCGACTTTGCCTAAAATAAAATATAAAAAGGAAAATCTTTGTACAACCCAGTGGCAGGGGAGCGCTGCCAAATATTGTGTGCCTTCCTCAACAAAGTCCAGTTCAACTCAAAAAGGATCGTCTGAAAAGGATTTAAATGGATTAGTAAACAAGAAACTTCAATTTCGAATCGAGGCTCAGAAAGGATCGTCGGAAAAGGATTTGTATGGATTAGTAACCAAGAAATTTAAATATAAGCCCGAGGCTATTAAGCGAGATGTTTTAAGGGAAACCAACAAGTACAGGAAACTCCATCGTGCGAGTCCTCTGAAAATGAATAAAAAGATTTCTAGTTACGCTCAAGCCTGGGCAGAAGTGGGTACAATTAATATTTATAATTAATTAATTGTATTTTAATTTAAAAATCCTTTTTAAAGCAACTGGCCTACAACGATCGCCTCGAAACCCGCCCATTTCCTATTTATGGTGAAAATATTATGTGTATTCGTAAGCCCATATTTTCCATTGAGCATATGATGAAGCTCTGGTACCAGGAGAAGTACCATTACGACTACATGGATCCCCGTTTTAGCCCATACACCGGTCATTTTACCCAGATGGTATGGAGGAATACGGAATACCTCGGCGTGGGAGTGGCCTCCAAGTAAGATAACTTCCTTACATAATAAGAATATTATGAAAATATATTTATTTGCACCCCCAGTGATTGCTGCATTTGGATTGTGTGCAATTACGATCCACCTGGTAATACAAGAGGCCACTTCCAGGAGAATGTTCTGCCCCGAAGCCTTCTTTTTCATGAATCCACAGATGAGGAGGACGAGGAGGAGGTGAAAAAAAAGAAGAAAAAGATCCGTTCTTCAAAAGCTCAAGTGAAACTCAAGAAAGCCCATTATAAAAACAGTATATTTTGTATTCAATGCTGCAAAAATAAACATAAATTATAAGCACCTGTTACCCAGTGAATATATATTTTTATTAAAAATAAAACTACTATATATACTGGACCTTAACTGATGAATTTATTTACTGAGTTTTGGGCGGTACATTTTCCTTGAACTGACCCACAACATTGCCGGGTGGATTGTAATTGCAAACGACCCAAGTCCTGTCCGCTCTAAAAGAAATATTTAAATCAATAATTAAAATAGATTTTAGTTACAAATAAAAACTCACTTTCGAGCCACACCGGCACCCATTTCCGTGGAGGACTTCCAAATTAGCTGCGTGAAATGTCCTGCAGTTGGCGCGAATTGAGCTTTGCTGAAATCGTAGCTATTGATTTCCCGATACCACATTTCCACGGGTAAATCCCCAGCCACATCCATTCCGCCGGACAGGAATATATTCTCGCCATATTTGGGATTGGGTCGGTGTTGCATCATGTTCTTGTCCCGCAAGTGCTGCAAAAAGAATGAAGGGAGATTAATAGAAATTAGTAAATTATTAAATAAAAAAATGTAATAATTCCATATACATTAGCCCATTCCTGAGCAATTTTATTCAGTTCCGGATTTATAGTCATCGCTGGACAGCCATGCATTTCCCGGAATTTGTTCGTGGTGTTGAAGACCTCCTTCAGGAAGAGCTCATTGTTGGCCTTGGTGTCCACGCCTCGGGGTCCTACCGCACGTTCGTGGGTTTTCGGTAGTGGCGGTGGCTGTCCTTTGGGCATTTTCTGTGGTCTATTGTTCCCCTAGGTCCAGTTTTTTTAAATACAATTCGTATCTAGTAACATTAGACCCAAACTAACTAGATTTGTTTCTTATTTTTTAGGCAATTTCAGGACTTCTATAAGTATTATTTCCCTGTTCATATATCTTTCTTTAAACACACATCCGTCAGGGAGGAAAAGCCTTTCAACCCGCTCATATAATCTCTCTTAAACATCAAGATTAACATTGTGATTGATACCGCAAACACAGAGTGTGAGGAGGAGCTGGGGTTAAAGGAAGGAGGCGGATCCATAGACACAGATTAGACAGACTGTCAGTGGAACGACCTTTCCGCATCCACATCCACATCCACTCTCAGGCCTCTTTACGCACAGCTCCTGTCTCTAACGAATGGATTAACCAACGTGACGTATGAGTGATGTATGAACACAGCGCCCGGTTATTAATGAGCCACCGATTCTTTGAAACGACCTGAAGCACCATATGGGCAAATCGGGGAATCAGAGTGGCATTAATTGCCGATTGAGTCGGCTTGAATAATGCCAGGAGCGAGTGACACGAAGGCCGCTTATCAACCGCCCGCAGCTCCGCTTATCGATGTGCAAATTTCGATGTCGGGACACTCGGAACATTAAATTATTTACGTGTGTGTCTGGGCTGGAGCTGGGCGGGAGCTGGGCAGGGCAAGTGTGAATCCTTAATGAGTTGTGCAAATGCAAATCAACGGCACATAGTGCCCTACGGAGATTAAGCCAGTGTAGTCCGATATTAAGGTACATATATGTTTGTGTGTGAAAATGTAGCTGCCGAGGAGAAGCTGATTCACTCAAATTATCCTGGTTCGCCGGGAGCAGAGATCGAGTGTGCAATACACTTCTCTGGCGGGCACTAAATAATGGCCTCATAGATGCTGATATAGATTTAATCCTTTAATTAAATTAAGCAGAGGTATCAATTGAATTAAGTGGTTACTCGTTTTGATTAATTTTAAAATATGAAGCCATTAAATACTCAATTGGTTTTAAAGTCTGACTGTTAATATAGATTGTCAATAATATAATGAGAATTTATTAATTAAATTTAAAGCATATTTAAACTTATCATGAAGATTAATTTAATATTGAAATTCCTGCTTATTTTGTTATGAATCTCTTACATTACTTTTGATTTTTATTGAAGACTCTGATATACTAGATTGTTAATAATATACTGAGAAGCTATTAAATAAATTTAGACAATACTTAAACTTCTCGTGAAGATTTATTTAATGTTGAAATTCCTGCTTATTTTGTTATGAATCTTTGACATTACGCTATATTTGTATTTAATGATATTCAATCATTTTTAAGTAATTTTAATTTAATTTCGCAATTATTTTCAAGTCTTAAATATGGTTTACTTTAATGCAATTCCCTGTCGATTTTATGATTAATTTCTTCACATAAATTATATTTTGTTTATACTTTTTAATATTATTTATCTCTAGTAATTTTATTTAAATTTCAAACCTTTTCAAGTCTTAAATTTAAGTCGTCTTTTATTCAGGTAAAAACTAACTGTAATATTTTTTAAATGTCTAAATTTAAGACATAAAAGTAAACAATATTTTTAATGCTTCTCAGTAAGTTTAAACTTAATTTAAGATTTTATTGAACATCATATCTTCCTCAATATTACCCACTTAAAACCTGAAAAATCGTCCTGACTTTAATCCTGCATTTCACTGCATTTCAGGTTGCCATGCCAACAATCTGTACCCCCGCATAAGGCGCTCTTTCACAGTCGCATCATCCGCACAATTCACAATTGCGGTGCGGTGCGGTGTGGTCCGGAGTGGAGTGGAGTTCAGTGGGTGCCGATCCATGGTTGAGCGATTCCCCGGGTCCGGCGGTTGGGCGGTGGAATTGTTTGGGTTGTAAAACCCGGCCGCAGTCAAAGCGTAAAACGCAAAGCGCACACGTTACTTTGCTGTCGATTTAATTAATTTCGCAAATTTGGTTTCGTTTATTTATGCATTGCTGGGTAGTGGAGGTAGAAGGGCGGGTGAGGATGACACTGGCAATATAAATACTCGGATGCTGGGGATGTTCAGCATGCGGGCATTATATATATATAGGTTCTGATATCTGGGCAAACAACTCGCTGGCATTTCCATCTCGATTCGATTCACTGACAACCGCACGGCATCTGCTGCCGGATGCGCTCAATTGCACTAGCTCCGATTGCCGATTGCCAGGATTCAGGATTTAATTCCGGATTCCCATTGATATGATTCCGCCGTGTTTTGTAATAAAGAAAATATCAAAAAAAAAAATAAAGTAGAACAAAGCCAAAGAGATGCGTTTTTTCATGAGGCTTAAAAAT
Organism: Drosophila watanabei; assembly: GCA_008042575.1. NCBI lineage: Eukaryota > Metazoa > Arthropoda > Insecta > Diptera > Drosophilidae > Drosophila > Drosophila watanabei. Next base: position 39,451 of record VNJS01016322.1, read on the forward strand.
GAACAAAAACGCAGGAAATTAAATGTTTTACTTGCAAACTGAAATGTATAAAGTATTAAAAATATAAATGCATTTAAGCTTACACTTTGTAATGACACGTTAATTAATTTGCAACTCAGTTTAGATTTTTACTTGATTTCTTTATATTATTTTAGTAACTTTGTACTTGAATATCCTTTTGCATTCACTGTACACCTGTCAGAGCTTAATGAATACCTCTTTTCCTCTTGACTCTTGACTCGCACTGAATCCGATTTCAATTAGTCTGATGACATCCCACTTTCACTTTGACCCCCGGTAATGTCAATCAGCGATAAACTGCAGCTGCCGAAATAGCTCACACAGAAAAAAACTAAAATATAAAGCCTGTTTCCCGTTGGCGAGTTCCTTGAATCCTTGATACCCCCACGAAGGGCAGTCAAATGGAAATTTTCCACCTAAACGACATAAAATTTGCTACCAAATCGGTTTATGGCAAAGCAAAAACTTTTTTTCTGCATTCGTTTTCCCAGCCAAACCAAATTTTCAGCGGTTTTCCCATCGACTAGACTTGAAACTACAAAAACAAGAAAAAATTCGGCTTCGTTTTTCGCCAGCCCCAAAAATTTCCATGGACGACTTGTTGGCGTAGAAATTTTTGAAAATTCCATTTGCATGTGTGTAAGGGAAAGGGATAAAAGCGTGTGTAGGTGTGTGCTAGCCATATTTCGTCCCTTTCGGCCATAAAAGCTAAAATTTTTGCGGCTCAAACGAAATGCAGCAAGCAGCGCAGGACGCGAAAGTGGATTACGAACGGTGCCAGACTCCTGAACTCCCCTTACACCCTACGTTACACAGGGAAAAAATATTAAGGTAACATTAAATTTTTTGACTATTTTAATAGTTTTTTTAAGTATTATGTTATTATAATTATTTTATATATAAATAAATATATATTATTTATGAATTTATGAATAAAAAACAAGCTTATCTTTAGCATGAAGTATATTTTGTGGTATTTACAAATCTCTCAATTGGTTTATAAAATTTAAGCTAAGAATTAACTACACCTAATAAAATAAAGTTTTTTCAAAGAACGAACTATATTTTCTAATGAAACAGTAGATTTATCACACATTTTGAAAGCCTTTCTTACACATTACTATCCAAGAAGTTATATTTAAAAAAGCGTTAAATGCAAAAAAAAATACTAAAAAGTAAAACAAGTACATTAGCAAATATTTTTTGTATTATTTCCCTGTGTAGTTAGTCTCTCCTCCCCGTCCTGATTCCCTTAGAACCTGCTGTCACTCTGTCTGCATCCATTTGGCGCTGCAGAACGGTGAGTGAATTCCAGGCTGCATGCACCTTTGCCTCCACCTGAAGCTGCCTGCCAATTTCTGGGCTCCTGTTCCAAGTGCCACCTTCTGTCAGGGCAGGGGGGACGCAGGTGTCGGACGAGGGACTGAGTGCCCCTCTTTGTCTATTCAATTGAGCGGGTTACACTGCGTTGCAGATCGCCTTTCCTCCGGCTAAATGGCCTGGCCCAGGCCGGGTCCCACCTTTTTTTTATTGGCTTTCAGTCTCGATGCAATAAACTTGGCTAAAGGTTCTCACGTCAATCGGTTGCGGGGATTTTCCCACAGGCTGACAACAAAGTGGATGTGAAAAGTGCGTGTATGTGAAAGCCGCTTGATGATGATGATGGGGATGGAAAGTCTGCGGAATGGCAATAGATTTTCAACTAAAACTTGGCAATTTGTTCAAGTAGCTGTAAATGAGGCTTAAAGGGGGGAGTAAACTCTGGAATATCATAGAGTTTAACTCTATTACAGAGTAATAGCTTATCAATTACTAAAGTTGCTCTAATTTGCATTAATTTTTACATATTTTAATATAACACAAGCATTCTTCTATCTTAATAAAAACTGTTAAATATTTAATAAAAAAATTAACATATAAATTGAATTGCTATAAATTCTATATATAAAAAAATGTTGTGGAAGAACTCTACAACATTTTAATTTCCTGTTTACATTGTATAAAAAACCATTCATCGTTTTAGAACCCATTTGTTACTAATTAATTGAACAAATAAATTAATTATCCAGCAAACGAAATGGAGTTCAATGCACATTTAAAGAGAAAACTATTTCATTTTCGTGCCCATGACTGCTCCCCACTGAATGGCACTATTTTTTCGCATTTGAAATCGCTTTCATTGGCAAAGGCAGCTGCCAGTTTTTATTATGCTCATCAAATGGTTATAATTCAATTTTTCCAATCGAGAAAATCGCAGCACGAACCGCTGTTCGCATACGTTAAATAAATGGCGAAATCCATAAGCACCATGGGACGCGCCCCCGAAATCCGACCAATTTCCATGCTTTTCCATGGGTTGCCAACTCCCGAAACGAGTGAAACAATCGTCCATTTTCAAGTCGGGGGCCATAAATCATTGTGCCATTGCATTTGGTTGCATTGAAAGTTTTCATTTTCCCCTTTTGGCCTTTGTGCCATTTCCATTTAGTTTTGTTCGACGGCCGGGAAAGAGAAAAAAGGGTTTCCCACTTTTTTTTTAATACAGTTGACAGGCGCACATTAATCATACGCACTGTGTGCACGACGTGTCTTTGTGTGTGCAGAGAAAATGTTTCTTTAAAAGCCAGCCCAAGAAATTTGTTGACATTTATTAAAACAATAAACAAATCAAGGCAGACCCCATTCCCACAAAAAATATATATATTTGTATATATAGTGAGTCAGAGGGAAAAGAGTAAATGCTGTGGGGAATTTCCTCACATACACATGAGAGTCACGTTCGGTGCATAAATATTTTAATTCTACTGAAAATTTGCTGATAGTTTTATGGACTCGCAGGGAAGACATGACCAAGAAATGCATTTCTATATATGCTTTCTTATTTTTATTTATTTTCCTCAGCTGTTGACTGGCAAATAATTTATATCCCTGCCTTGCATTTCAATTTATTTCACAATTTCCGCCCAGCAAGACAAGACTTTCGTCCTAGAAGATAAATTCAGGGACAAATGAAAAGTTAAAATTATTATTTTGTGAGCTTTGAGTAAGTGGAAACCTAATGGTTTGCGCTAAGCCTTAGATGCGATCAAAGCGGATTTGAAAAAAGAGCAACCAATTAGGATTCGTAAAGAGATTATTTGATTATTTTGTGTGCAATTTGTTGGGAAAATATGATTCCTTTGTGCATTTTGCCACTTGACAAGTTGACTTCCCCCGCCGGAAAAGTAATTTGTCACAAAATAAACTTTCCCACAAAGAAATCTCTCTCTCAAAGAAAAGAAACAGGACCCGGCGATGCGTCAAATTTAAACAAACATATGTAAATATTTGTTTGCTCTCGCAATAGTTGCATTCCCCTTGAGAACGAGAGCAGTGAAGGTCCTCGTCCTGCCATGTCTTTCTGGGTTTTTCAACTTTCGTAAGAAGGAGCTGGGGGAATTTTCGATTACCCACTTTTTGCCCCACTTACCTTTACCCTTCTGTGTTCAGTTTCCTGTTTGCCGACTGCCGCTGCACTGCTCCAAGTGCGCTCCATTGGGATGCAATTAAATACTCCGCATGAGCGGACAAATAGCAGGAGCTGCTCCTTGGGAAAGTAACGTAAAAATACCCGAGGAAAGCGGAGGAGAACAATATTTGTATTGGTTCGCTTTGTGAGCTCCTTCGTCCTGTTTGTCATTTCGTGATTCTCCCATTGCACTGGCTGCAGTTTACTAGCATTTAATTAAAAAGCCAAAGGTTATATACCAGCAATTGAATTCTATGCATTTTGTTTGGCTTTTATGTATTCTTTTTTGGGGGTTTTGTGGTTAATTGGAACCTTTGAATGATTCTGGTAAAATCTATGAAGAGGAAAATTAAGGAAAATTATAAAGTGATATGTACACAAGTTGCAATTAATATAAATAAAATTTGGTAGTCATTGTCACATTTAAATTCTATGTAAAATTATGGATATATTTTACATCTTTTATAGTCGTTCAGGAAGTCAGAGATTATTTATTATTTAAACTATTATTTTTACATTATTACTAATGTATTTATTATTATTTATTTGTAATAATAGAATTTTGTAGCCATTGTCACAAGCAAATTCTATTTGTATCTTATGGATTCATTCAAAATATTGCAGAGTTGCTAAGGAAGTCTGCGAATATTTATTAATTATTTAAATTATTAATTGTGTATTTATAATTATTTAAGGTAAACACAAGCAAGAGTTGTTTAGCAAGTCTAAGAATATTTATTAATTACTTAAATAATTATTACTAAAATATTAATTATTATTTAAGATAAACAAAAGCAGTTGCATTTTGAAACATTGGCTTGCACTCGTATTTAAATATTCATTTAAAATTTTGCCTTTGCTTGCATTTGGGACTGTTTTCGGGATGTCCTGGTACAAGGACAGCAGCAGCAGCTGTTGATTCGCTGCGTTGACATATTTTAATTTATAATGCAATCGCTGGCTCGGATCGGCGCTCCTTTTGGAGCACGATGTCCCCACAGGGGCGAAGCCTTTAGCAGTTGCCCCAATCCTCCATAAAGATGTGTGCGTGGCTGAACAAATACACCGCGAGAAATGCTAAATAATTATATTTAAATATTAAATATATTTTATATATTTTCAAAAGCTTTACCTTTTAAGTTTAGTTTTCGGTTCGAAACACTTTTTCCCCGTGTCTGAGCCGAAATGGATATGGCTAAGCACGCGTGTTGTGTCGCCGTCTGTCGCTCTGTCTCTATCCCCCGGATTCCCCGTTTCTCCATTTCTCCGCTTCTCTGTGAGTGTTTGCTCTCGTGAGATTTACAACGTGACAGCGCACAAGTCCAAAAGTGGTAATGCAATGGGGCTCTAAAGGGGATTCAGTCGGGGCAGCTCGGGGGTCACGATAGGAGGAGAAGACCCCTTAGGTTGACCCAGGGGCTTGCACCTGGGGAATGGAATGACTTCGACGACGACAACGACAGCGACACGTGCCAAGGACACTGATTTATATGTTTTCCATTTTTGTTTTATTAGCGGCCTCTCGTATCTCTCGGCGATTTTCCTCTTCTTTCCCCTCTCTCTCTCTCTTTCTGTTGGGGAAAACGTGCGTGGAATTAATGAGGCCTTTCCGCTATCTCATTCCGCCAGATGAAAGCTGGGTGGGAAAACTATTTCCACTCCACCCCCCCGCACCACACCGCACACTTTAAAGCGGTCTGCTGAATGGGCGAATTAAAATGAGCATGAAATAATCATAAATTGCGCATTGGCGCATTAAAATTTCCATCGCTTAAAGTCAAGCTTCCATTTGCCAGACGATTGAGAGACCCCGGGACAGGGGAATGGGAAGTGGAAAATGGAAAATGGAAAAAGGGGGTGGCAAATGAGGGAGGCGGGTCAGACAGTTACCCGACAGCTGTGGGCGCGACGCCGGCGGGCAGTGGAATGAATAGGTAAGGCGGAAGCTGGCAGCTACGGCGCCGGAAATGGCTGCGTATATCCTGGGCTAGGAAGCCATCGCTATCGCCATCGCTGGCAATAGTTTTGCGGTGCTTTGGTCGCAGTTGCATTTGTGTTTTACGATATGAATAGATCGGAGATTGCCAGGGGAGGGGATATAGCAGGGCAAGGGTTTCCTCAGAGGCAGAGTGCTTCAGGTTGTTCTGAATAACAATTGCGCTAGCACTTAGTTTTGAAACAATTCATGCTTCGAGTCAAGAAAATTACAATTATCATGAAATATATATTTTATAAAACTAATAAAACTGCAAAGATCTAAAGGCATTCAGATATTTCTTTAAATTTAAGTAGCAGTCTCTCTACTTTAGACGTTTAATTTCATTAAAAAACAGAAACAAATTTCATTATTTTTTCACCTGCAACCATTTATTTATTTTTAATATATATTATAGCCCGATTTTCGTGGTATTTAGAACCATCCTGGACACCCAAATCCGTCGCATCCATCGCCTCTTTATCAGGCTGCGACCAGCAAACATCCGACTGGCCAACCGTTGAACAAAGCCAGAAAAACCGCGGCGAGATTTTCATTTCAATTTGCTGCCAAAAATGCCCACAGATGTGCAGGACGATGTTCCCTGTCCAAGAGGACGAGGGGGAGTGGTGGACAGGGATATATACTGCATCCTGAAAACGGGAGCCCAACAGACACGCAGTGGTTTGGTAGCTCGTTGGCCAATTTAGTTTTAACGTTGCAGCTGCTGCTTGTGTTATCATTCAATTGCCGCCTCCACTTGGAAAATTTGGAAAATGCCAGTTAGTAAAAGGTGGAAAATAAAGGAGGTGGGATCATAAGAAAGTATTGCAGAAATCGGTTTATAATTTAAAGCTATTAAAACTCATTTATTTTGTATAATTTAGACAAATCTAAAATGGAAACTTGTAATTAAAAACTAATAATAACTTTACAAACTCACTGTATTTTTACATTAAAAAGTATGAACTTCTTCCTTTTTCTTTTTTTAATTTAAAGCTTACTTTCTACCAATTCAAATCCTTTTCCAAGTGCATCAGATTAGTGTCCATAACTATGAGTAATGACCATACCGGCCAGTAGCTTCCATCTGGCCCGGTCCCGTGAAGGGCTTTTACCGGATTCTGGGTTCGGGTTTAATTGGGCGAGGGCGATGCTCACTTGGTGCAAGCCACTTGACTTTCCAGCTGAGCAGCAGCTTTCGATGGGGACGCTTCGCTAAATTAGCCTAACTAACCCCAGGGCAGAAAACTTGGCCCCAAACCGACCAAACGAACGACAACCTTCCCCCCACTAGCCTCCCGTCCAGCTCACATTCTCACCTCGACCAAAGGGCGATAGCTGTTGACAAGGACAACGGCCCGCAGGACATTTCGAGGCAGCGTCAAGTGCATGACTATCTGATTGCAGTCCATGCGAATTTTCGCCAGCCCGGAAAAGCGTTTAAACCATTGAACTGTGTGTGCGGGGAAAACGTGATGGGAATTAAGGCTGCAGATAGAGAAAATGTACTTTTATTTTTGAAAATTCGTAAAAGGGGGTCAGAGCTCTTGAAAATATGATTAATTTGCATTTATAAATTGTATATTTTATTATACAACAAGTTATTCAACTATTTTAGATCCTAGATAATTCAATAGTTCAATATTTAAGATCTAAAATAGTTGAATAACATATTCTATGAAATTTATATTACAAGAAAATGTAATTTTTGTGCTTTCATTTATTTGTTGAAAATTAACTAACTTAATTGTTTCCAATAAGTGTCCTTTTAAAAGTTGCCTCGCTAAATTTATTTTTTAAGAAAAACCACTAATCAAAGGCACATGAAATTCCCCCTGTAATTTTCTATGTCTTCTCCTCGAAATAGAATCAAATCCCAATTCCGTGAAGAGCTTCCCTCGTCTGCATACCAAACTGTTTTAATACAATAACATTTTTTTCGAACAAACTTGTTTTGGCGGCCGCATTGGTTATGAGTCAGCATTTTACATTGTTTGTTCACAGCCTCGAAATTTGCCCAAAAGTCTAACAAGTAATTGTATTAAAAAAGAAGTCAAAAATAAAAAAAAAATAAAGCTGCACTTGGCCAGAAGAACTAACTACATCAGCATCGAGGATGCTACAAACTCGATAACATTTTAGCTGGATAAACAAAATTATTCGGGGAGCGAGCAAGAGCAAAGCAAATATGAAATTCCATTAATTTGATGGATGCTTCGGGCGGTGAAAAGTGGAGGAAATATGTGTGTCTGTGTCAGGGTTTCAAGTATATATTATTTGGCACCCTACGGGGCGTATGATTAATGCAATTTTGCAGTTGCCAAAAGGCAACTCATTGTCCTGACAAACACAATGAATTCATTAATGAAGAACCAATATCAATTCCAATATCAAATTTCCATTATTAGAAGTGCACATGGGTCGTCTTTGCATAAGTGTGCATGGAAATTAATGAAAATACTTTAAAGACTAAGGTTGAGCAGTTTCAACAATGTATAAAGTTTACATTGTAAAAAATTAATTCTAAGCCTGTTTTATATTTTAGCATTTTTATCTTCAGCTTCAAGACAAAGAAAACTCATAAACTAATTGCTTTGCTGCTAATCGTGATTTATTGTTAGCAATTAAAAATATTTACAAAAATGTGAAATAATTAGGTTTAGGGCAATTTTTTTATAAGGCAAAGCCCTATAAAAGCGTGGACTTGTCAGCATTTTAAACCAAGTGGAAGGAAGCTTTAAAATGCAACTGCTCTTTAGTTTTCTCTGGCTCTCGTCAGTATCCTTGCTGGCTGCAAGTCCTGGCCTGATTCAACCTGAAGAACGCATAATCGGCGGTAATGATATAGAAATCGACGAAGCCCCCTGGCAGGTGTCCTTGCAGTACAATGGCTTACACAGCTGCGGAGGATCCATCTACAGTGAAACCATTATCATAACAGCTGCGCACTGTGTTCACGGCAATGAGGTTGAGAAAATGTCAATTCGAGCCGGATCCTCGAAACACAATTCGGGAGGAATTCAGGTCAAAGTCGCCGCATTTAAATATCACGGAAGCTACAACGACAAGCACGACAACGATGTGGCCGTTCTGAAATTGGAGGAACCCCTGGCCTTAAATCAATATGTGCAACCGATTCCCTTGGCTAAATCGGACCCAGCCCAAGGATCGAAGGCCTTGTCAACTGGCTGGGGTTTGGCCTTCTTGGACAAACCAGTACACCTTCAGGGCGTTCAACTCAGGATCGAGAGCAAGCGTTGGTGTAAACTGAAGTATCCTTTCAGGGTGCACGTTGGAGACATCTGTGCCGGACACATTGGCAAAGCCGTGTGTTACGGTGACTCCGGTGGACCCCTGGTGGTGAACGGCAAACTGGTGGGAATCGTGTCCAGAACAACAAGAACGTTATGTCTTGGTGGCGGACTCTATGCCAGTGTTGCCCATTACCGGAAGTGGATCTTGGAGGCAATTCAAACTGTTTAAAAGTTCTTTTTTTACTAAAAGTATTTGTGAAATTGCAAAGTAAAGCCGATATTAATCTCTATGCTTTTAATAACTAACTAAAATTTGTAAATCTTGTAGTTAACCATTTGATGTTCTTTCTTTAATAAATATCATTTTGAGCAAAAGCTAAGATGTATTTTATTGATATTATATTTATATGTTTTAATTTCTATTCTTTCGTATTTATAGCTTAGTTAAATGTTTTAATTGATATCGTTTGTTCTTTCCTGAATAAATATCATTTTGAGCAAAAGCTAAGACGTATTTTTTTTATATTTTATTTATATGTTTAAATTTCAATTCTTTAGTTTTCATAATTTAATTAAATGTTTTAATTGATATCTTTTTTCCAAAAAAACATACTCTAAGAATTCTTTGAATAATGATTCTTTAAGAACTAGAAAGTATGTTGATCTCTAGTAATTTTTGTATTATTTAAATAGCATTTGATCTAGAGTAGAGACGACCGAAAATATCAATATACTATTTCAATATTTTACTCAAAAACTATATACAGATATAAGGCCAATGTAGCCAAAAAAAATGTATATAAGTTACTTAATATTTTTGGAATATTAAATCAAAAAGCTATAAAATATATTTTAAGATAATATTAATTTTTTTCGATATTAAAAAAATCGAAATATTTAAGTTTACGATATTTTTAAAACACAATTAACCCTTGTCATAATTGTCATAAGTTTTTACATCTGTTTATATGTTTACCCCGAGCCCGGGAAAATCCATTTCCGATATGGACAATTCCAAATAAAATAAAAATCCCAAGAACTTCATACACAATACAAATGCTCTCGATTAATTTATTTAATTAAATTGTTTAAACTGTTACATTTTTAAAATGAATTTAATGGCATTTAATAGCCATTTGCGATAGTCGGCCACGCTGGTATAAATTCCAGGCGTAGTGCCAACTTGTCCACCTCCTGAGACGACTCCCACTAATGTGTTGTTAAAAACTAAGGGCCCACCAGAGTCTCCGGGGCTTCCCGATCGTCCTGGCTCTCCAGCGCAAAGGGTGCCGTTTTTCATTAAAGGCATAGCACATTTACAGTCGTCAAAGTTTCCAATTGAAATATTTATGCCTTGCAGAATTTCTGGGAGTTGAGGTACATCCGGCCATTCGAAAATTTTGTTAATTCGTCCCCAGCCTGTTGATAAAGCGACTGATCCAGGCGATGGGTTGACTTTAGCTAAAGGAATCGGCCTTATTTGTTTGCTATATTTAAGTGGCGTACTTAATTTTAAAATGCCTATGTCCTTTTCGTTGGAATTCTCGAAATTAAATGTTGTTAGATAATACACTGACACGCCAAAAATATTTTTTCGAGACCTTTTGTAAGCTGATCCAGCGACAACTAGAAATTCCTTGGCTGAGATGAGGCGATACTTTAGATCCTCTTTATCATAAATTTCATAAAAACAGTGGGCAGCAGTTATGATGATATTTTTGCTGTAGATGGAACCACCACAATAATGTTCTCCTCGAAGCTGCAAGGACACCTGCCAGGGAGCCTCTTCAATGTCCATGTTCCTTCCGCTAAGTACGCGGCTTTCCGGTTGTGGAACGAGTCCTGCGGAAAGGAGGCCGGCAGCCGAAATCACAAGCAGGCAACTGATGATCATTTTGACTTTTTTAGATAGAACTGTAGATCACAATGTCTGCCAATGTACTTATATAGGAGTTGGGTTCCTTCAAATATTTTAATTTGATATTTTTAATTAACTCCAAAAAAGAAAATGTAATCACTGTCAGAACTTTAATTAGTTTTCGAGTCTTGAAAACTGAGTTTTAATTTTTCTAATATTAATTATCTAATATAAGCTGAAGCAATACGTTTGGCTTATAATGTGAATTCTTTTCTAAATTTTAAAAGCAGATAGTACTTCTTGTAAATGAGATTTGCAGCTTTTTAAATTTGCATTTAACATTCCTTTTTGTATTTTTTAAATTAATTTTTTTAAATAGATCGTAATTGTTAGATTGTATCTACAGCTGAGTGAGTATAAAAACTGCGACTCTTTCTGCCCAAAATTACCTCAGATTTTGGCTTTAGATCAACATGTACATCCCGTGGATAGTCCTGTTCTCCAGCTTTGCCCTGATCCTTGCCAGATGGACTCCGGAGCGGATTGTGGGAGGTGAATTTACACCGATTTCAATCGTTCCCTGGCAGGCTTCCCTTCAGGTGGATGGCAACCACAATTGCGGAGCGGTCATCTACAGCAAGCAGATCGTCATAACGGCTGCTCACTGCATCTCTTCCGACTTGCATCTCTCCCGTCTGACCCTGAGAGTGGGTTCATCGCGCCGCGACTCCGGAGGTCAGCTGGTGAAGGTATCCCGTGTCCTTGTCCACGAAGACTACAACAGGCCCTTCTTAAGTTCAAATGATGTGGCAGTGATTCGACTTCAGAGACCTCTCAAATTCAACAACAAGGTCAGACCCATTCCCCTGGCCAGCAGTTCAGCAGCAACCGGATCGCCATCCTTTGTTGCCGGATGGGGAGCTATAGGTTGGAAATCCCCCGGATCCATCTACCTGCTCGGCGTTGAATTGTCCATTTTCGACTTTGAAAGCTGTCGGGAAGCCTATGGCGGGAATATTAGCAACGACATGTTATGTGCCGCAGCTCCGGGCAAGGATTCCTGCTCCGCGGACTCTGGAGGTCCCTTGGTTTCCGGTGGTAAGCTCGTGGGCATTGTGTCCTTTGGAATTCAGTGTGCTCATCCCGCATACCCAGGAGTCTATGCCGATGTGGCTAAGCTGAGGCCATGGATTCTGCAGGCAATTCAAAAAATTAATAAGCCATGAAAGGTTTGTTAATAAATTGTAAAAAATAATTTCAATTTTAAATCAATATTTTAAAGTCTCAAAGAAATTAAATGCAAAATTAAAATGGAGTAAATAAAGTTCAATTAAAACACTGCACTCCTTGAAGTTTAAGCTCAATTCCATGATCCTGCGGCCAAAAAGTTTTCTACTTCCTCCAGCTTCCTTTCTGCCTTGTGTATCCTCTGGGGCTCCGCCTTCTTGGGGGATTGTCTGCAACTTAATCTCTCCCCCTGCTGAGTTTTGGGGCAAGGAAAAGCGATTCCGAGCCATTGGGCAATGCAAACTATGCCATATAATCGCATGATATATGCCTAATCTCTGCTGCAAACTTCCCTTGGAAAAAAGGAAGCCACGGAAAAATGCCCCGGCCGCTAAGCCAGTGGAAGATGGGCTCTGGAGGAGAGTCAATTCCAGCGATTAAATTAAGAATGCATAACTTGCTGGGTTAACAATGTTGCCGGTTGGGGATAGCGAAGGAGACGATGGTGGCAATTGCCTTGACAGGAGCACGAACGGGGTCCTGATTTTTATATTTTCCATTCCCTTTGCTGCCGTTTCTTGGATCTTAAGCGAGAGTGCAGGACTAGGAGGAGTCCTGCAGCTCCTGATACTTATCTGCCATTTCAATTTGCGATTTGTTTGCTGCAGTTATTATTGCAGTTAGAAAATTAAACTAAAAATCTATTAAAATTAATTTGAAAAACAAAGAAAATGTATTAAGATTTTATAACAAATATTTATTACTGTGTTAAATTAATTTAACAAAAACTAATTTATATTATCAATTTTCTCTCTGTGCACATCTGTACACTTCTGCACAATTTCCTTCCCCTTGCTCTGCCATCGGAAAAGTCGTGTCGGAAGGCATCCTGTTACTTGTTCCTGTTCCTCTTCCTGTTTGCTTATTTGTTCGCACTCCCGTGCTCCTGGCTCCTGGACATGGAGTGTGGAGAATGGAGCTTGGTACATGGAACGTGCCTAAGCCGGGCCCTTTATAAACATCTTGTACAACTGGCGGCGAGTAGACCCCATCTAACCCGGCGTGTATTTGTTTTTAATGCAATTTCTTTTCTGCTGCGCTTTGCTTTGCATTCTGCAAATAGTTTTCATAAACGCTGTGGCTCCAGGACAATAGAAGCCAGTGGTGGCTCCCAGCGAACTCTGGTTCGCCATCGCTTTTAATTTGCACAAAACAGAAGCAATAATTATAAAATACAAGTATTTTTATAAATAAACCCTTTTATGGATATAATTTAGGTAGAAATAAGTCTAGAAAAAAATACGTGTACAAGTAAATAATTTGTAATTTATTTATAAATGCCAAAAAAGGTTATATTTTCTAGCTATTGCTGTATTTGGCAGCGGTTTTCTTCAAGAGCGACTACTCAAAGTCCCAACTGGCCCTCTCCTTTTTTGATTATAATATGAAAAATGTACGATTTTGTTTATCCATAGCTGACTTTTAATTAAAATTATATTTCTTTTCTACAGAAAATGAAATTGAAATGATAATGTGTAAGGTTCAGGTGTAAGCCTTTAGTTTTGACAACCTTCATAACTTATTTAAATTAAATATTCAAGAGATAGGCAACGAAAATTAAAAAATTGTTCTAGAAATTAAAATTCTAGAGCTTGATGTTTTTAAAGTCGTGGTAACTAAGTAAATCGTGGACTGTATATTAGTAGATGATTATCTACATTTACTTTTAGGACCCTTTAAATATAAATATAAATATGTATTATTAAAAAATAGTACGGTAGGAATATTGGACGTTGAAAAATATTTTCCATTTTACTCACGCTTTTGGTAATAATAAAAATAAACGTATTTAAAAATATATACCAATTAAAGAGCGGTATCCATAAAGATTCTTACTTTTAATAACAAAACTATAGTCACAAGAATTTTTTTTAATCCTGTTTAGTTGCACTGAAATGCATTTTTTATAAAAACATTGAGTATGTTAGGGTTAAAATCTCTTTAATTATACTAAATACAAAGTTATACTCTATATGTATATATAACTCTTGAAAAAAGTATTGTTATAATTTACTTCTTATTTCTTTTTTATTTATTTATTAAGTCAAGCCTTAAGCTCTTAACTTTAACCTCCTTCTCATTTAATAAATGCTTCTCTCCTCTTAAAAATAATAAATGCGACAAACAAACCCATGCAAGTGTACTTTAAATACAAAGTATATTTATAAATACGTATAATTGAATTAATCCCAGCTCGCCTTACTCCGCACACTGGCAAAAAAAAGGGGATGCTTACGAGCACTATTAGCTGACGACAGCACATGTGCAAACTTTTTTGACCACCGCCCATTAAACACACTCACACACACATATACAGCCATAATGTGCATGTGAAAAAAAAGGATTAAAAAGCAAAAAACAAAACAACAAAGAAGGTCCTGCCCGGGGATCTCAGCTGCATTCGTGGGCGGTGGCTGGGAGGGGGGTCAGAGGACACCATGTGGCGCTGTCGTTATTGCCGGCTTTTAAATGCTCACAAAGTGCGTACTTTGTTATGTGCTTAACTGGCATTAAGGGCGGCGACTGCAAAAACCCCAATCATTAACTTGTCTTGTTAATAAAGAGTGCATTTCATAAAAAAAAAAAAACAAAAGCAAATTCAAAGAGGGAACTTTTAACGACAGGACATAAAATTGCTAATTTGCAGTAGATTTCAGAGAACTTTGAAGTCAATTATGTAGGGAAGTTAGTATCTTTTTACAATAAGATCTTATAGTTTAGTTTATTTCCTTTCAGAAATTAAACAATAAGCAACTATATCTATCAAAATTTCTTGAAATATTTATTATCTCAGCACAAGCGAAACCAAAACCAAAATCCTTGTGTTGCTGCTCACAATTTCTGGCCAAGATGCTTTTGCAAAAGAAACCGCACGACATGCTCGACCTGTCAACAAATTTCGCCCAAAAGGACTCTCCCCCCTTGCTCGCAGGACTCGCATCTGACATGGCCATATATCGTATATTATGCATGCAGTGCCAGGCAATGGCCAGAAGAATATTCAAAGCATTTAGCAACTCATTGTCAGCAACACAAGCACCAACATCAGGCGAGCTCAAGACGATGACGATGGGAAAAATGTATTCATGGCTCCCCAAATTGTATAATTTAAGTTTGCACATAAAATCACACCGCAAAACTTGGAAAAAGGCCCGAAAAGTAGAAGCCGCCACAACAACAGCACTCAAGTGAACTGACATAGATACGAGTATATGTGAATTGTTAGGGGAGAAATTCCCAGCATTCAGGGTTGGCAAAGAGAGGGTTATATATGGTTTAAAAATATATGAACTGAAACGAAGAAAGTTTGTCTAGGGGAAAGTCTAAAGTAAGTGCTCAATAATGAGAGGCTGTAACGTGGGCGATGGTCCTTAAAAAATATATAACTTCTTGACTTAAAGGTAGATTTTTTTTAGAAAAAGAAAATATATACATTATTTTGGTTTTGGGTTATTTTTTATTATTTGTATGACTTTTCCAACTTGTATTAAGATTTTTGCAGGAATATATCACAAAATATAAGCCAAAATTATTTTTAAAATTTATAAAATATATTAGTCAAATATAATGCAATAAGATCTTCTTCTACATGTATTTAAAAGATAATTCTTAAATTGAAAAATAATTTTAAATAAATAAATAAAATAAAATAAATAATTATTATTATTTGTATGACTTTTCCAACTTGTACAGAATATCTATAGGTTTTTTGCAAAAATATATATCAAAAAATATAAGCCTAAAATTATTTTAAAAAAATATATAAAATATATAAATAAAATATAATGCAATAAGATCTCCATCTACATTTATTTAAAAAAAGTTCTTAAATTGAAAAATAATTTAAACTAAATAAATAAATAAAATATAATAAATAATTGTAAAGTTCCTTAAAGAAATAGTTATTATTATTATTATTATTTAAGGCATTCAAATTTGTCAGAATATCTTTAAGATTTTTGCAGGAATATATCACTAAATGTAAGCCTAAAATATTTGTTTAAATATATAAATAAAATATAAAGCAATAAGATCTCTACCTACATATATTTAAAAATGATTTTTATATTGAACAATAATTTAAAATAATTAAATAATTCTAAAATTCCTAAAATTAATATTTCTTATTTTCTAAAGATCTCCAACAACTCCATATATTTACAAAAAGATTTTTAAATTGAAAAATAATATAAAATATATAAATAAAATAAATAATTGTGAAGTTCCTAAAATAAATATTTCTTATTTTCTAAATTTTAACCCCTTTTTTTTAACTTAAAAACCAAGTCCTAACCCCTCGATTTCTAAATTGCATTTCTGAAACTTTGAGGCCCTGAAAAAAGGGGACTTCCCCTAAGCATTACTGCATGTTCCCTATGTTCTTTTACCATTTACTTCAAGACGGCCTCTATTACACAGTTGAGCACACAACGGAACCGAATTTCAGGACCATTCCGTCCTCCCACACACTCCCTCACACATCAAATTTAAATATTTTAAAGCGAGAACCGGACGCAGGACGGGGACATAAGGACTCCCGGACAGGACATAGCGACGGCACACAAAGCACAAAACTTGTGTGCCATAAAAACGCTATAAAATTGCACAAATAGCATCGGAGACGTGGAGATACCGAGACGCTGATATCCCGGGCACATACATATGTGAGTGAGTGTGCCAAAGTGGCGAAGCTTCTCACTTCCTGCCCCCGATATCTGCTGACCTAAGTGCGTGTGCACATGAACTTTAACGAGTGTGTGTGTGCAGGTCCTTTCCCTTCCTTTCCCCCCCTGCAATGATGTAAGTCATTGTCATCGTATCGGACTCATTTGCCGGGAATATCTGGGACTCTGCCTTTTGTAACCTTTTGTAACTTGATTTCATTTTAATTTTTCCTTTCTTTTTCTGAAAGTTTCCTAAGCGACAATCTCAACCCACACACACTCTCAGACATCAGGAAAGTTATGACACTCACACGGTCCATTTTGAGGCGACAAATTGGTCTTCAGGCTGTCCACGAAAAGGATTTGAGAAATTCCTGGCTCGTGCATTTTCCAGTGAATTTCTAAGGGTCTAATTCCCATCACACCAAAGTCCTTTTGGTCATCAGTTACGCAAGGTGTTTGCTTACTATGAACTTGGGAGACATTTTGTGGGGGACCTTAATTAGAATGCCATAATGGAAATGCCAACGTCCTCTCTCTCACACACACACACACGGCTCATAAATAATTTATACGCCATGAAAACGAATGGGAAAATTTAAATAATCAAATACAGAGGGACGGGGTCAAAGGTAATCCCCCAAGGAATACGCACACAATCATCAATCGCAAAGGAATCCATTCCCAGCTAAATCGAAAGGTGTGCAACTATTTTCCGGGTTGGCAAAAAAGGGGTAAAAATGACTTTGCATAAAATTTAAGCATTCCACCTGAGATTTAACGAGAATCCTTTTATATGCCGGAACCTCAAAAGATTATTCCTGCGGCACGGCTTGGCTTTCATCTGTCAATTTGAGACAACCATTAGGATAAGTGAGTTGGGAAATATGTATATTAAGCCAATCAATGGATTATGTCAAACATTTAATTGTCTTGGCTTGTCAACTTTCGTGGAGAGTCCTTGTCCTGAGGCGAAGAAATGGAAATTTAATACCAAATAATCTGCTTATTGAGATATTATGACTTTATAGCTTAAGCTTAAGCTTAATTTAAAGGTAGCAATAAACTTGCAGTTTACATAAAATATAGTTTATAATTTAGGAAATGTGATTTACTAAACTCTAAACTATATTAAAAATAAAAATATTTTACTCCACAAAATATTACAAATTGCATTCAGAACTAGTCCTTCTTCAGTCGAGTCCTTATTTTTTAATAAACAAAATTCCTCCGCCTTAGCTCCCGATTAAAAATCCGATCTGAAAACTTTCATCATACGTGTTCCACTAATTAAATTAAGAGCCCAGTCTTCACAGCTCATCAGTGTGTGGTCCTCGCCACCTCCTAAAACTTTAAATGCGAAAATGCATCTCTACAAGTTTCTGACTGGAAAACCGCAAACTCCGCACCCACAACAACGACAACTTTAATTAAGTGGAAATTATGATGCTGTCAGGAAAAGAAAGGAAGGCGACGGCTGGGATCAGCACGCTTGGTGGGCGGACGCTGGTCACACGTGGCGTATGAATAATGTAAAATCTCAACTAATTAAGCCGAGTAAATGCATTTACAACAACTCTGCCCCGGCCTCAATTTTGTGCAGCAGCCAGAGTTCCCCAGAAGCACCGAAAAACAAGTCGGGGCAACATATTGTTTGTTTTAATTAAAAATTTTCGGTACGTAGAGCAAAATTATGTGTGTGAGTGCAACCAGCTTCATCAGCAGCATAATGCAGGACTACAAAATTACATGTTTATATAGAAGTCGAATGAGAAAAACGTAACACATTACACACCACTTATAGAGTGTAGAGTAGACCATCTAAATCGGGAAAGTCCATGTCCGGCTCCATCTCTATTAATCTGTCCACCGAAGTGTCTGGTATCGGTATGGCAAGTACAGTCAGTAGCAAACTGATAAGAGCTAAGCTATATAGAAGAATCCTCATCTTTGTAATGCGTATTTTTCTAGTCTTTTAGATAAATTTTTGTTATAAAACTTTATTATGAAACTTTATTTGAAATAAGGGAAAGCACTGGTTTGTCAGATTTTTCTAAGCCTCGTTGTGAATTGAATTTAAGTTATTTTCTATTATCTAGTGCCTTGTGACTGCTTTCGTTACTAAGCTGTTTAATTTATTACAGAGTCTTCACTTGGCGCTTAGCTCAACGTCACTTTTCTTTTCTCTCTTTTCTCTTTCGGGGGCTTCTTCACCTTTTTCTCAGAACATTCGTTAAAAGGTTGCTCGCTTTACTCTTTACTTTTGCTCTTCAAAATATTCTTCTCTTGGCGACTCGCTACTTTGCTCCTTGGAAGTATTATCGCTGTTAGACTCTTCTTTTGACTTCTCGCTGGTTTCGTCTCCTTGTTTCATTAGAACTTTCATCACTAGGCTGGTTGGTGAACTCTTCACTTTGTTCCTCTGAAGATTCTTCATTTGGCGACTCGCTGGACTCTTCACTTTGCTCTTCAGAAGTTTTCATTGTAGTTTGTTCAATAGACTCTTCACTTCGTTCATAAGAAGATTCACTTAGGGCTTCGCTGGACTCTTCGCTGGACTCTTCACTTTGCTCCTGAGAACTTTCGTTAGTAGAATGGTGGCTGGATTCTTTACTTTGTTCTTCAGAGGGTTCTTCACTTGTCCACTCGCTACTTTTTTCGTAGGAAGATTCATCGCTATTGGAATCTTTATCTGGTCTCACGCTGGTTTTGGTAGACTCTTCTTTTTGGCCCACAAAAGTTTTTACAGTCTTCATCTCGCTTTTTGCCACTCCTGTAGTTTCATTCCTTAGATTTTTCTGATACTCTTCTTTTACTGGCACTCCGGGCTCATACAGAATAGAATCCTTAGAAGTCCTGGAAGCCGGAGGTCTTGCAGCGACAATTGCTAACAAAACTGCCAAGCTAAGGAAAATGCTTGAACTACACAACATTTTTGGTTTGAAGTTGGCGAGAGAATGGCTAAACCTTTAGCTGCTTAGAACCCTTTTATACAAACCTTAAAGCGTAGATTGCTAACGAAAATTTCCGAAGAACTTGCAAACCAGAGTTTGGTATTTCCCGGAAATGAATTGCCAAATACTAAAAAAAGTTTCTCAAGCTAATAAAATAAATAAGGTTTCACTTAAAAGTTTTAAAGTATTCATTAAATATAAAATAATTAAAATATATCATAGTTAAAGGGCAATAGCAAATAGAAAACAATTACAAAAGTGCATTTCAAACCGATAAAATCCATATAATATTTTAAAGAAGGAGTAAAGACAAACTTTGTTTACTTAAACATTAAATTGTATTATTCTTAACATTGTTTTATAAATTAAATTTTAAATACAACTTTTTATGTATTTCTCACTCTTATTTATTCACAGTTCTTATAAGAATACGTTCTTCCTCCCTTCTCCTAGTCCTCGGTGGAGTTCTCATCCTCATCCTCTCGTGGCGCCGGCTCAGTTTGCCACCTGTGGCCCATGGCATAAGGTGGCTTCGCGTAGGTTTTCACATAAAAGGTTCCATTCTTTGGCACCGAGGGCTCTCCTCCCATCCGGAACTCGCCATCGCTGAGCAGGAGGATCCAGGTGCCGTCATCGTGACGCTCGCAGCGGGGTCCCCAGAAGCCTGCAGGACTCGTGAGGGTTTCCACGAAGTAATCGTGAGACCTCTTGTGCGAACACCCGTACACATAGCACTTTTTCTGATTCTTTCCATAATTGGGATAGAAGGTGGCATGTCCCACGGGCTTCTCGAAGCCAAAGCTGACGCTGGTCTGGATGGACTCCACGTAGGAGGCATCGCTGGCATCGATTCGGTACTCATCGGTCTGGTCCCGGAACTGAGGACCCGCAGGATCCAAAGCGTAAATGGTATTGAATTTATACGGTTGGATTTGCTTGCCGGCACTGCCGGCAATCTGAGCGCCCAAAGAGTGTCCAATGATGTAGACATCGTCGTAATGCAGATTGGCCTCCAGGTGAAGATGTCGCACTAGATCCGCCAGCAGGGCACCCAGATCCTCCACTGTCTTGGCCACCTCGAAGTAGTTGACATTTGTGGAAATCTTGCTCCAGTCGCAGACGATCACGTTGAAGTCCTCGTAACGCGGCGGCTCGCCATTAATTCCAGGATGAGTCAGACTCAGGTAAGCGTCCTTAACTTTTCTGATGTGGGAGCCCTTGCTCTGACTCATCCAGCCATGGATGACAATTCTGGAGGAGAAGAATGTATAAGAGTTAATAAAGAATAAAGGTATGTCTTTCAAAATTAATTTTAATGTATAAACTTGAAGAGAATATATAGATTTCTGATATAACTTGAAAATAACAGAACAGAAAAACTAGTACTACGATGTATAAAAACATTCTTATTAACCTGAAGCCAAGCAATCCTATTAATATTTCTTTACTGAATATATAATAATTAATAAAGAATAGAGGAATATTTTTAAATATTATTTATAATGTTTAAACTTGAAGAGAATATATAAATTTCTAATATAACTTAAACAGAACAGAATGAAATAAAGAAAATAAAAAACACTTATAAACCTGCACACAAATAATTATATTAATATTTCTTTACTGATTTTTAATCAAGTAGAAATCAATATTAATATTAAAAACAACTCTAGGAATTCCTCATTAAATGATAACATCAGCTGTAAATATCAATTTCCCCTTTCAGGTAAACAGATCTTATCTCATGCAAATCATCAATTCCGCCTTATCTTATCACTGTTTTATAATGTAAAACTTGTGTAAGACATGTCATAATTTTTAATAAATAGCTAATTAGCTAATATTATTATTCTTCCCTTAATTTTTAATTTTAATTGATATTACATTCTGCTTTGTTACCGCACAGAATCAAAATAATTAAATAATTAGCAATTATTTGAGTGTCAGTGAAATGGCAATGACTCAATGAGCGATAAGGGAGCCGTAGGCCACACGAAAGCTCAGCCTCAAAATAAAAATATAACAAACCAGTTCCAGATTAACTCACAAAAAAAAACAAATTAAATTTAGTGAGAGAATTTGGCAAATATTTGGTTGTGATCATTATTCATTAGCTTGTTTTGCTCTCTCAATAATTAGATGCTTTCTGACGCAAAAGCGGTTAATGAATGGGAATACTGAATACACTACCAATGGTATTGTTCTGTCTGAAAATGTTTAAACAGCTTTTAAGTTAAATGTAAACAATTACTTCCCCCTATTAATGCTTCCTTCGCCACATGTCAAGCGGAAAAAGTTCCCCCACATTGCATTGATTCGCAATCCGGGCCTTTAATCTGCCAGGAAATCCCCTTACCTCGTTGGATGACGTGCATCGAAGCCCGAGTTCTTGAGATTTTCCACATCGCCAATGAATAATTCCCTTCCGCAATCCGCGAAATCGCGCTTGAAGAGTATGAATTGCATTTTGCTCCTGGAACTGCCGGTGAATGGTATCCAGTGCTTGAAGAACTTCTTCCAGAACGAGGGATCCACACCCAAAGTTTTGGACTTGATAAGGGTATAATTGCAGTTGGCATTGGGATTGAGAGCGGTCTCCTCAGTGGCTGCCGGTGATGCTAATAGATGATTTCATGCTTTATTTGTTTTTTATAATTAGAGAGTTAGCAAGTACTTAACAA
Source organism: Drosophila watanabei (assembly GCA_008042575.1). NCBI lineage: Eukaryota > Metazoa > Arthropoda > Insecta > Diptera > Drosophilidae > Drosophila > Drosophila watanabei. The sequence continues at coordinate 61,656 of VNJS01016322.1, forward strand.
GTACTTCTTGATAGTGGAATTTGTATAAAAACTCACCCACAATAAGGACAGTTAATGCCAAAATCGCCGCACTAATAACACCGATACGTTCCAGCTGCGAGATCATTTTGAGTCTTGGTATCGCCCTTGGAACTTCTGACCGTTTAAGTGGATCCTCTCAAAGAGTTCTTCTAGTGCGATGACCTAGCTCTACCGTTATAGAATTATGCTCTTCCGGAGGAACGAGATCCCGTAGATCTGACCTGCTCAACGCTGTGGGCCCAACTAACTGACGAAACTCTCAAAACGAACATTGGAACTGGAACCGATCGGAGAGAGCAAGGCGACCCCATGTCTGCGCTCTCGCTCCCCTGTAATCTGTATTTCTCTCTATAAGTATATATATGTATACGAATATATATGTGTAGGTATATGGCACTCTCCCTTCAATGAACGCCAGCAGCCAAAGTGTTAATTGCTATTGAAGATTTAATGGGGATCTTTAAATGATTTATGATTAGTCCTAGCAAACAATCCAAAATTATATTTAAAAGTTCACTTTAATAACTCACAACCCATAAATAAATAATTTGCTTACAATCTCCTAAGAAAATAACCCCAAAAAAGTTCCTAATAATTGCTGTAAAACAAAAACATTTACCCCTTAGACGATAATTGACTCCCCCGGCACATGTTTCGGTTAGAAAAGCAAATAAAAATCCAACCTTTTAACCCTTTCTAAGCCAGATAAGTTAATTACCTCATTAAGTTGACCTGCTGTAAAAATCTGTAAAAAGAACAAAAAAAAAGAGAGCAAAACCCTGACCGTAATGAGTTTTGGTTTTTGGTTAAAAAAACCCAAAGGCAACATTTTTATGGCTGTCAGTCAGCAAATGATTATCGCAGATCCTGAAAATGTTCAGACCTATCGGCTAATTGCCTGGCCCCTAATCACATTCGAAGCTCGCTTAATTAAGCAGGACTCGGAGTACATAATTCATTAATCCAAACTCAAATGAGGCGACAAATTTTCACTCACTTGGCGAGTCAATTTTCGTTTGGCAAAGAAGCCTGGAAAATGCAAAAGGGGCGTGGCCTCACCTGAAAGCTTTTTAATTATGCAAATTTCGGGGCGAGCCCTGTTGATTAGAAAATCCAGAGGCAGAGGAAAGTCGTGGCAAGAATCGAGGCTGTGCACTATGTGTGTGGTGGCAAAAAGGACCTCCAGACATCAATCAATATGCAAACGGTGCCGAGGGCCAGGACCCGCACACTCCACACCCGGGAGGCCAATGAATTTGGCAAACCACCAATTAGACGTTGGAAATTAATTGGCAATGACTCGCGGCTGCCTCAAAGGCTCCACAAAATGGATGTGGAATTGAAATTGTGGAGTTTGTGGAACGAATCGGTATTGGATACGGGTCTCTGGAGGAAGGACACTGGAAAACCTGGTTATAGTTTCACTTTAAAAACAAATTTACTAAATTTCTTTTGGTTTTTTCTTGCTTGCCGAACCTTTGTCAAGTGTCGGAAAAAGTTTTCCTGCCTTTCAATGTCAAGTGTTTCCTAGGCGGTTTCTCTAAGGAAGCCTTTTGTCTTAAATTTTTCTGCTTAAAGCTTTAAAGATAATGCCTCACTTAAAAATATTGAAGTGCTTAAAAACTCTACATTTTCTTCAGCAACAATATCAAATATCCAAACTCCTACTTTAACCCATTTCCTACCTCAACCTTAAATCCTTTACACTTTCCATCACTTTACCGTTCAAAGTTTCAACTTTGGGACAGGAAACTTTTTCTGTGGCCAAAAACCGAAAAACTGTAAATCCACAACTAACATTTTTAAGCATAACAAAGTACGACGAGATTTCGGTGAATAAATCTTGACGCCGCTCTCGGTTTAGTCAGGCATAAAGCCCCCGAAACGCTTATTATGTGGTTTTTGGGTGATCGGGGGGGGTAAGGATGTTTTGTCCTAAGGACTTTTTAGTTTTCAGACGCTGCAACGATGACTGCAACTTTTTCTATTGACTTAATGCAGTTGGCAAGTGCAGCCAAGTGTTGCCTGTAGATTCACTCTGAACTTGGACACGACAACTTTGCAGATTAACTGCTGGAAAAGGCCAAGGGAAATTCTAGGAAAATTCTAAAAAAAATTCTCCCTTATATAAGAGGTGTTCCAACCCTAAACACAGTCACATTTCAGTCTAAATTCAAACGTGTGCTAGTTTTTCCAAAAAGCAGCGCGCACACAAGGTTAATGTTTTTTTAAATCTTTACCCATTTTGAAGCACTAAATTATCGTTTGTTGAGTGATTGATGAACAGAGATGTCAGCACAGAACATCCTTGGTATAGTGGCGGCCACAGCGGGCTCCTTTTTTGCCCTCGGAGCTTACTATCAGCACATTGCCGTGCTGCGGAATATCCAACGACTGGAGCAGCGTAATCCCCATGCCTACTTCATCCGCCGGAAGCTGTACCGATTGGTAACTAGAACTCACATATAGGGACTCCCATTTAATGATATCCTTTCCCCTTAAGCTGGGCATCTTCACAGTGGAAGCTAAACAAAAAGAGCCTTTAGGTGATGGTCAGGAGACCCACAAGCTGGCCAGGATCATGAAGTACGGCTTCCCCAGCACAAATGATATTAGCTTAAACGAGGCCTTCGACTTTGTGACCTCGTTCGATCGTCGCAACTCCTCCATTCAGTGGATGTGCGAGCGAGTGGCTCTGTCCGGCTACAATGTTCAGGGAAGACCCACATCATCTGTGGCCATTGCGGGAGCATTCAACCAATCGGAGGCTGCCCGGGTATTCTTCCTGTCCAACGTGAAGCCCTTCCTGAACAGGGGCTTCAATCTGACCGTGTGGGAGCGACTGCTCCAGCACGTGAACGAGATGAGCCGGAAGCATGGAACCGTTTACGTCTACACGGGCTCCATCTACTTGCCGCGGGAGGTCAAGACGAACAATTGGTTCCTGGAGTACCAGACGGAGGATCGGACCATGGTCGCCGTGCCCACGCACTTCTTCAAGGTCCTGGTGATCGATCCCAAGCCCGGCGCCGATCCCGTACCCTATGCGGAGGCCTACGTGATGCCCAACACGCCGCTGAACAACAACGTCGACCTGAAGACCCTGCTCAGCGATATCCGGGAAATAGAGAATATCACGGGTCTCAAGTTCTTCGAGGGCATGGATCGCAACTTCATCAACACCCAAGTGTCCAGCTCAGCTGTCGGTTTCATTGCCAGTCCAGTGGCCAGTCTTGTGGCCAATCCGGTGACCAATCCAGTTCTCAATACTGTAACAAATTCGGTTAATGTTGCATTCTCCACCAGTTTGGCCAGTATCCAGAATATGAATTGAATTAAATAGAATCTGTTGGAATTTATTTAGATATTAATTCTTTATTTAGCCAGGAGAAAGCCTTCAGTAAGGCTTGGTTTTATTTATCAGATGGACCATAAATGGCACATCCTGGGACTAAGTCTGGCCCTGGGTGTCACTGCCGTCAGTGCATCCTTTATGGCAGGCATTTATTTTCAACACGAATATGCCAGAAGACGTTTGCAGGACTTAATACAAAGAGATCCCTATGCCTACTATGTCAGTCCCCAAATTTATGAAGTGGTAAGGTTTATCCTTCTTAAATTAATTACGAAATTAGATAAGATAATATCCTTTCCAGTTTGGTTTCTTTGAGAGTCACGATGAGGCCGATCACCGCATGCGCCAGATCATGAAGTATGGATTTCCGGGTCTGGACGACTTGCGGCTTTATAGCGACTTTGTACTCTCCTACGATCGCCGGAACCGAGTGGCCCATTGGGTGTGTGAACACCTCCAGGCGGACAGCATTCACTCCAGACGAGTGGGACGCCGTCGAATACCATTTCAAGCGGATATGAGTGTTCCCTCCAACTTTCGGTCCGAATTGACGGACTATCGGAGATCAGGCTTTGATCGCGGTCACTTGGCAGCCGCTGGTAATCATCATTCGCAACAGAATCACTGCCAGGACACGTTCTTTCTCACCAACATAGCCCCGCAAATCGGCAAGGGATTCAATCGAGGCGCTTGGAACAAGCTGGAGATATATGTGAGATCGCTTGTGGATCGCTTTGGTTCCGTCTACGTGTGCACGGGTCCCCTCTACAAACCCAAGCAGCGAGCTGGTGGCAAATTCGGAGTGGAGTATGACATGATAGGACTCAATATGGTTGCCGTGCCCACGCACTTCTTTAAGGTTATAATGGTGGAATCGAGCCATCATCTGGGCAAGCCCTATATGGAGGGCTATGTCCTGCCAAATGCCCCGATATCGGATAACCTGCCACTGCGCTCCTTCCTCTGCGACATTCGGGAGATCGAGCACTACGCCGGCCTGAGGTTCTTCGATGGCTTGAGAAGAAGCGCTTTGTTTGGCAGCAATTATCCAAGTGAATCGCAGGTTTTTCGGGATTTTGGATAAGGGAATCAAAATTTATGATTTAGAAATAAAATATATCAATATAAGTGAGTTAATGAGTTCATTTTTGAGCAGGCCTTGGCCTATATCTCCCATTTTGTGTTATATATACACTAGCAACCAAAATTTTGTGCACCGAATTATGTCTTATAGCGAGACGCCGCCAGTCCATCAGTATGCTTTATATGCTCTGGCAGGAGTCACGGGATTTTTCTGCGGGGCCTTTGCCCAGCAGGAGATTGCGATAAAGGAACTGTTTCGACTGATCCGAAGGGATCCCTATATCTACCATCATCGTCATAGGCTGTACCCCATAGTAAGTGATTGTTATTATTTCAAATATATCTATTTATTTCCTCCTTTTCCCCCAAAGTTATCCACTTTCAGGACCGATCACGAGACCCGTCTGTGGAACCGTTCCTTAACAATAGGTGACAAGTTTAGGGAGCTGGTTGTGTCGCCCTGCATTGATCTCCTCAGTGCCTTCTTTATGATCAAAACCGACTCGGCCAGCACTACGGATCTGCTGGATTTAATCAAATATGGTTTGCCCAGCACGGAGAATTTGTTGGTCCACAAGGACTATATTGTGTCGCAGGATATGCGCACCAACGCACCGAGGTGGATCTGTGAGCACTTTCACGGCAATTACAAGAAGATACAGACCGATAGGTCTGGCAATAGCTCCCTGAATCTCCGGTACAACGATGTCTATGTCCTGAGCGGTGGATCGATGCGAATCTGCAAGGCCTTCAAGCGTAAGATATGGAGCGATCTGGAGCAGTATGTGGTTACCAGGGCGCAGGAGTTTGGCTCAGTGTACACCTACACTGGTCCGATATATCTGCCCTCGAGTCACGAAGACGGCAAATGGTCCATGAAGTATGACGTCAACGATTGGACTCCGAGTCCGGTGCCATCGCATTACTTCAAGGTTCTGATCGTGGAAAGCCGTATTTCCGGCCTAAAGGCTTTCGTCGAGGGTTTTATCATCGAAAACAGCCGCTCGGTGGGCGGAAAATTGAGCGATCATCGAGTCAATGTCGATGAAATTGAACGCTTTACGGGACTGCGATTTAGCAAGGACCTTCGACCAGCGGTGCATTTCGAAAAGAACACATTTCGGGTGAACACTCGCGCCTGGACGGGTCCAAGCCAGGAGATCCCAGAGCCACTTACTGACCTACCTTCGCCTAAAAAAAATTTCTAGCAGATAAAATTGCTTTAAAAAACAAAACACTTGTTTTTTTTCCTTCAAACTGTCTTAAAAGTTAGTCTTGAGGTCAACTATTGTGTATTTACTTGTTGATTCTGGATTTTCATCATTGGTTTGGCTATTAACAGAGATCCCAGGATCCGCAGGTCCAGGATCAGCGGGTTCCAGATCCGCGGGTCCAAGATCAGCGGGTCCAAGATCAGTGGATCGAATATCAGCGGGTTTCAGATCCTTAAAAGCTCTAATCACTTTTCCCTTTTTTAAATCATAAACAATTTCAAGACATCCTGGAATTAGTAATCCTTCCTTACTGCCTGGAATTGGAAAAGCTCTCCCGGTGCCTGGGTAGAAAATGAAGCCGCCGTCGAGAGAAACCAGTTGAGCACATTTTAAGGAGTGACTTTTTCTTGTGGAACTTATTGAAATTAATGGGTTCATTTCTCCTTGAACTTCTTTTTGAACAGCGGCCAACATCAAGGCAAATATTGCCAACTGTAGGGGAAGGTTTAATTTTAAAAATATTATATATTTGTTTATTATTTTATTTACTCACAAATATTATCATTGTAATGTGAGCTAAGCAATTCTGAGAAGGCGTCTTATTCAGCTGATAGCGAAATGATGACTAAATGAGGATCAGGGAATTTTTTATTATTTATTTTATTTTATTTGATTTGGTCACTAATAAGTAATTCCAATGAGGCGTCTTTTTCAGCTGGTAACAAGATGATGACTGAATGACGATGAGTGAGGAAGATAACAGATTTATTATATTTCAAATGGGAAATTCCAAATATACTCTTTTTTGTCATTTTAGAACAAGTGGTTAATATTAACAAGCAACTTTGGAGATAAAAAAAATAATAAATTGCTTTAGTAAACTTAAAAAAAATCGACACAAGGTTATACATTTAATATTTTTATTGAAATTCTAATTGAAATCTTTTTATTTGTATAGTTTAAACTATTTAATTATTTTTTAATTTACTTATTTATCTTGTTGACAGAAATCAGGAATTACGCAGCTTAAGCGCAAACGTATAAATATGTTTATATGAGCTATAAAATAACAGTATTATTATTATTTATATATTATAATAATATATATATATATATAATATATATAATATTTATTGCTATATTTATTTAGATATTCAAATAAATTACTAAAGTGAGTCATTTAATTTTAATTCTCTTGAAAAGTATTCCATTTTATGACGTCACCACATCTACCGTTACCACCTTCTTCAAATGTCATGGCGAATCACAGCTGATGGCCCGACGTTCTGGCAGCACTGTCACGCCTATCGATAGCAACCATGCTCCGCTCTCGGACAGTGTTGGAAAACAGTGCTGTTTACGTGGCAGCAAGAAGAGCAAAAAAAAAAAGACGAATTGGAACTGACGTGGAAGTTAATTTCGCTCGAAATTATTTTTGTTTTTTAACCAGCGTTCGTGCGCCGCGGCCGTCGAGAGTTGAGGCTTGCATCCAGTGGCCTAAACCGAGAAGCGTGTGGTCAGGAAACCGCCGTAGCAGTCCCCGAAATCTGCCAAATCAGCCGAAGTGGCGAACTTTGAGCCACCGTGTTTTTGCTCTCTCTCTCGCGCTTCGCTTTTCCCCGTTAAAGTTGTTTGTTGGAGGTTTTCCGCCCGCAAAATCGGTGACTGATTACGGGTTACGGTTCCCAGCAATGAATCCCAATATGTATGGGCCACCACCGACGCAATTCCAGCAGCCGCCGCTGCCGACACAACAGCCCCCGGCGCAGCAGCCGCAGTTTGGAGCACCTCCCCCGACTTCGGCTGCAGGTTGGCCACCTCAACAGCAGCCGCAGCAGCAGCCGCTGCAGCCTCAAGCGCTGCCGCCGCAGCAGCAGCAACAACAAGCACAGTATGGAGCACCGCCACCGACATCGGCAGCTCCACAGACGTACCTCAATGGCAACTATCAGCAGCAGGTAAAAAAGCTCGGGAAAGGATTAGAATCCTTGTAGGGAAGCCTTTAAAATAGAAGCTTTGGGATATAGAAGTTGGTTGTTAAATAAACTTGGATTTACGAACAAGAAAGTTTTAAAAATCAATAATGTTAACCTATATTTCAATGTTTAATTGTGTTAATTGTAGAAATATGTTATCTTCGGTGTTTAAATATTTAATTATATTATTTACTTTGAGAAATTAACTTGGCGGGTGGGTTAGGTCAAGGTCTTATGATATTATTTATGATATGAAATTTCACATTTTTATTAAAGGTTGCATGTTCATAGAACAAGGCTTTGTTAATGAATTTAAATATGTTTTTATAACCCTGTAAAGTAAGAAATAAGAGTGCTCATAAAAGGTTCCAAGTTTTATATAAAAATCCCTATTTCTCTTCCTAAAATATTACATTTCTTAAATCCACATCAACTTGTAAGCTTAAGAAAACAAAAAGATGAATGAAAAGTCTAAAACTCAGCCTGATAAGCGTTCAATACTCTCGTCTCAGTGGGAAAAAAAGAGGTCATCCGTGATTTCATAATAAAAGAATAAAAGCTAAGCTTGTAGATAAGAAATAAAATAATAATAACTAAAAATTCACATCTCCCTCTTGCAGCTGGCCACGTCAATGGGCGGCTTGAGTGTGAGTGGCGGCGGTGCAAATCCCCTGAAGCCACCGCTCCCGCAAGGAGCAGCTGCTGTGGCACCACCACCACCGGCAACCGGTTTCAATCAGTTCAACGCCAATGCGGCTCCACCTCCGACCGCGAACAACAACAATGCCGCATTCGGTGCTCCACCGCCTGGTGGCTACGCCAACGGAGTGCCAACGCCAAGCAGCACGCCACAAAGCGTGGCCAGTGGAATCAATCAGATGAGCTTGAACAGTGCCAGCTTGGCGGGATTACCGCACATGCCCCCAAAGGCAGCAACGCCCGGTGGACAGCCGGGACAGCCGCCTCTCCCTGGACAGCTTCCTCTTCCAGGTCAGATTCCCACATCGCAGGCAGGTCCGGCTGCAGCTCCTTTTGGCGTGCCCAGCTCGCGACCCGGACAACCTTTGTTGCCCCCTGGCTCTATTCCTCCGACCTACACTCAACCCGGGTTGCCTCAGCAGCAGCAGCAGCAGGGAATGCCGCCACTGCAGCAACCGGGCTTACCGCCACATCCGTCGGGACAGCAACCGGGAGGATTTCCCCCACAGCAGCCGGGATTTCCGCCGCAGTCCCAGCCAGGTCTGCCGCCGCAGCCAGCGGCAGCCTTTGGTGCACCCCAACCTGGCGGATATCCCGGCGGCTTTCCCGGAGGACCGCCGCCACTGCCTGGACAGCAGGCAGCTGCTCCTCCGCAGTTCGGCGCTCCCCCACAGCCGGGCGGATATCCAGGTCAGCAGCCGGGCTATCCGCCGCAGCCGGGTCAGCAGCCAATGCCAGGCTATCCGCCACAGCAGGCAGGAGCACCCGGTTATCCGCCGCAGCCAGGCGGCTTTCCCGGTCAGCCAGGACGTCCTGGCTTTAACCAGCCCCCGATGCCGGGAGCAGCAGCTGGCAACATGTACCAGCAGGCGCCGCAGCCACGTCGCCTGGATCCCGACCAAATGCCAAATCCCATCCAGGTGATGATTGAGAATCAGCGCCAGGCGGGCGGACCCTTTGTCACCAATCAGCCGGGACTGCTGCCACCGCTGGTGACCACCAAGTTTGTGGTCCACGATCAGGGAAACTCATCGCCGCGCTTCCTGCGCTCCTCCCTGTACTGCATCCCCAACACCGGGGATCTGCTCAAGACCACAGCTCTGCCGCTGACACTGAACATTTCGCCGCTGGCCAGGATCGCCGAGGGTGAGCTGGAGCCGCCGATTGTCAACTTTGGCGACATGGGGCCCATTCGGTGCAACAGATGCAAGGCGTACATGTCGCCCAACATGCAGTTTGTGGATGCAGGACGTCGCTTCCAGTGCCTCATGTGCAAGGTGTCCTCGGAGGGTAAGCTATTTTTTAAGAGGAATTAAAAGCAATTCGATTATTAATGGTTTCTCTGATTGTTTCAGTTCATCCGGATTACTATCAGCATCTGGATCACACTGGCCAGCGTGTGGACAAGCACGAACGTCCTGAGCTGCTGCTGGGCACCTACGAGTTCCTGGCCACCAAGGATTACTGTCGCGTAAGTTTCCAAGAGAGCCACAATCTCACAGAATCAATACATAACTCCCTTTCTCCTTTAGAACAACACTCCGCCAGAGATTCCAGCGTTCATCTTCATCATCGACGTCTCGTACAATACGGTCAAGTCGGGACTGGTGCACCTGTTGTGCGCCCAGATCAAGGACATACTCAAGCATTTGCCGGTGGACCAGGGACAGGACAAGTCCAAGGTCCGAGTCGGCTTCATCACCTACAACAGCACCGTGCATTTCTACAATATCAAGAGCAGCCTCGCTCAGCCCCAGATGATGGTCGTTGGCGATGTCCAGGAGATGTTCATGCCCCTGCTCGATGGCTTTCTGTGTCATCCGGAGGAGTCTGCAGCTGTAATCGATGCTTTGATGGAGGAAATACCGCGCATGTTTGCGGACACCAAGGAAACGGAAACGATTCTGTATCCCGCCATTCAAGCCGGATTGGAGGCTCTGAAGGCCTCGAATGCAGCCGGCAAGCTGCTGGTCTTCAACTCCACGCTGCCCATTGCGGAGGCTCCGGGCAAGCTGAAGAATCGCGACGACCGGAAGCTCTTGGGCACCGACAAGGAGAAAACCGTGCTCACGCCCCAAACGACGGCCTACAATCAACTGGGCCAGGAGTGCGTGCAGCAGGGCTGCTCCGTGGATTTGTTTGTGTTCAACAATGCCTACATCGACCTGGCCACCATCGGGCAGGTGTCTCGGCTGACCGGAGGCGAGGTCTACAAGTACACCTACTTCCAGGCGGACGTCGATGGAAAACGCCTGATCGAGGACATCAAGAAGAACGTCTCCCGACCGATCGCCTTTGATGCAGTGATGCGAGTGCGCACATCGGCCGGCATCCGGCCCACGGAGTTCTTTGGCCATTTCTTCATGTCCAACACCACGGATGTGGAGCTGGCCAGTATTGGTGAGGATTTTCGAAGGGAATTTCATATTCAAAATCGAAATAATCTCTTTTTCTTCCTCCCTAACAGACGCCACCAAATCGGTGAGCATTGAGATCAAGCATGACGACAAGCTGCCGCCGGAGGAGAATGTGTATCTGCAGGTGGCCCTGCTCTACACGTCCTGCAGCGGCCAGCGTCGCCTGCGAGTCCTTAACCTGGCCCTGCGTGTGACCACAACGATTGCGGATGTCTTCAAGAGCTGCGACCTGGACGCCATGATGCTGTTCTTTGTCAAGCAGGCCTGCTTCAAGCTGATGGAGCACTCGCCCAAGCAGGTTAAGGACAACCTTATCCATCGGTCTGCCCAGATCCTGGCCTGCTATCGCAAGCACTGCACCTCGCCCACCTCCGCCGGCCAACTGATCCTGCCCGAGTGCCTCAAGCTGCTGCCGCTGTACGCCTCGTGCTTGCTCAAGAACGATGCCGTGTCCGGTGGCTCGGACATGACGCTCGACGATCGATCCTATGTGATCCAGTTCGTCTTATCGATGGATCTGAATCAGTCGGTTAGCTACCTGTATCCCCGTTTCATTCCCATCCACAATGCCGTGCCCGAGGACACGGATCTGCCGGCTCCCGTTCGTTGCACGCACGAAAAGACGCAGGAGGACGGGGCCTACATTCTGGAGAACGGCGTTCATCTGTTTGTCTGGCTGGGCCAGGCGCTGTCCCCCAGCTTTGTGCAGTCCGTCTTTGGGGTCCAGGGGCTCCAGCAGCTCGCCCTGGAGCGGTTCCATATTGTGGCAGAAACGCCACTCGCCAAGCGTATCAACGACATCCTGGAGCAAATAATGCGGGAGCGAACGCGCTACATGAGGGTGCGTCTTCATAATCTTTCTAAATGATGTTCTTAAATTAAATTAAATCTCCCTTTTTTTAAAGGTAACCTGGCTGAGGCAGAACGACAAACTTGAAAGCGTTTTCCGGCACTTCCTCGTGGAGGATCGCGGCACCGATGGCTCGGCCAGCTACGTGGATTTCCTGTGTCACATGCACAAGGAGATCAAGGACCTGCTGAGTTAGCCCGCCGTATACTCCGGCACGTACTACAGGCCCGAGCAGCGCTGGGTGTCCGAAAGCAGCTACTCCCAGAACCGGGCCCGGATGCGGCGACTGGCCTCCATGCGCAGTCGCCTGGGCAAGTGAGTGGAGTCGCCAGCAGGATATAGGGATCAATGGAGCTGGCGGAACATCAATTATATTAACATAACAAAAAAATACATATACATATATATATATTAATATTAATTAATGGCTATCATTTCAAGCGTATCAATTCTTCCATTAATTCTATTCAAGTTTTCATATATATTTTTTGCATTGTCTTTTAGATATATATATTTGTATGTATTTCCGCGAAATTACTTAGAAAAATTGTTCTCTTTTGTCAAATTCCATGATTAAATAATTGTTTAATTGTAATTACAAATTACTTTCGCAAATTTCCCACACACACAGTTGAAAACTATTAGATGATTACGACGACGGTTAGCATAAGAGCCTCCTCCTTTTTTCCGGGCCCCAATCGATCTTAGTTTTAATGTATGTTTCTGCAATAACTTGTGCGCTGCGCCTTGCTTTTTATTGTACTTTATATTGTCATTGAAAGATTATTATTATTATTATATTGTAACCCAAATGTTTCGTGTGAGAACTATTCAACTTGTATGGTAATATATATTGCCCGCTCCCGATATCAACAGGAAATACCATACTCTGCGTGCAGAACGACAGACAAAAAACAAATACATTTATTGAGACCGAAAAACGGAATAAAAACTCTTTATTAAAAACGAAAAATTGAGTTTATTTACGATACGGATATGGATAAAGTGGAAAATAAAAATTTTGATGAACGGTTAAGCATTTTATTTTAGAAATAATAATAATTTCCTGTAAAACCTAGAGATTTTTAAAAACTAAAAACAATTTCTTTAAAAGCTTTTAGCTACTTCTTTTTATTCCAATAATAATTATAAATTTCTCCCTTGCGACGGCATTAAATATCAATATATCGACTTTCTATCAATTTTATTTATCTATTTGATTTATCACCGAAAACATAGGTTAAATAATATACCGAAAATATTGAAAATTATCGCATTTTTCATTCAAATTACAATTTATATCAGAAAACCACTATTTTCAGAATATAAATTTTTCTCTGTATTAATATTTTGAAACGAATATTGATATATTAGTGGTAATTTAAACAATAAATCGATATACAGATGTTTTCAAGGTAGTCAGCTTTTGACAAATGACAAAAAAATAAAAGAAATTGTTGTTTTAAATGTTTGATATTAATGCTTTCTTTTTTATTTTTCTATTTTCAATAATGAACCCCAAAAAACGAACACATATTCCAGCATCGATTTAAAGTATATATATATTATTTGTTTATATATTTTTTCGTTTATTCGTATTATATTTTTTATTAGGCCATTAAATATCTAAGAATTATTATTATTTGACGTGCACATTTTACATTTACATAAATTTTTGTTTTTTCTTATTCTTCTTCTTCTTCTCTGTTGTTGTTGTTGTCCCTTCTCGTCATTCTTCGTTTTGTTTTCTTTTAGCAGTTAGAAAAGGTTTATATATCAACTTCAATGTTCCCGAAATGTAATAACAATTTAAATTAAAAACATTGCCTAGATTGAATGTCGCTCCGTGTGTGTGTGTATGTGTGTGAAATGTTGTCTGTTTGTGTCCGGGTGGGTGTGCTTACTTATGTGTACGAATTTGTTGTAGGAAACTAAGGTAAAATTGCGGAACTTGAACAAAATTTTTCACGTCGCGCAATCATAGAATTGGAAAGGAAACACACAACTAAAACATATATAGGATATACTTGGCAGCTTGCACAGACTTTATCAATGTTTTTCTATTATTTTTTTCGCTTAGTGTTAGATATATATAATTACAAAAACAATGCTGCTGTTTTGAATTCACGATCGTGATCTTTTGATTTTGGAACACAACTTACTGGTTAGATAATGCTCAAGGAAAGGAGAGAAAACGAAGAGAGAGACAACTGAGCAGCCGCTCAGATACTATTGCAGCTTCGTTCAAAACATATATATATGTATATTTGCATAGGCATTATGGCTTAAAATATATAACTCTATTCTCCGGAAATTGATTCTTTTTTTGTTAATTTTTTTTTAGATTTTTGGGGTGGTTTGCCATTTGAATAAAATCTTATCGCCCACTCACAGCAAAGTTTTAAAAACAAAAGCGCAGCAAAATGTATTCCAGATGTGGCGTATATGTGTGTGTATCGTGTGTGTGTGTGTGTAGAAGAGGAGCGGAGGAGAGAATCCGTCTATTTCGTAAACGCCATAAACACCGCCCACAGTATCTCGTTCGCATTCGGCTTGGCCGCCTCCGTTTCAAAGTCAAGATCGAGCAGTTCCCGAACCCGCTTCATGGCCACCTCGTAGTCATCGTCATTTAGGGGCGCGAAAGCGTTCTCGATGACATCGCTGGCGTGCGCCAAGAAGATTAGCGCCAGCATCCTCTTGTCCATGCGCTGCGGATCGTTCACCCACTTGGAGAGCACAGAATCTTGAATCTGGAAAAGAGAGTGGAAGAGAGAGATTATTGATTTCTCTTTATAACGTTGTTCTCTTACCTTCTTCACCAGACGACACTTGACCACATTGTCGCTGAGCGGATGTGTCGTCATATCGAAGAGCAGAAAATTTTGCTTTTCCGTTGTGAGCACACCCTTCTCCACCAGATTCTTGGCCAGACGTTCGCGTACATTTTTCAGCTGGTAGCGCAACTTTAATGGATTCCAAGTTTCACCTGCCGCAACAGAAACAGTATTTAATTATTCGAAACTTCAATTTGGATCTGCCTGAGTATATATATACCACTGAGATATTCAATCCAGCTTTGCACCGTCTCTGGGGGATCTGTTTCCTTGATGTGTTTCAGTGCCTCATCCAATAGAACATCGCCCGTCTGCTGATCCGATTTCAGAATAAGTTTTCTGTGCAGAAAGGAACAATTTAATTGAGTTTACTGGTTAACAAAGATTCATATTGTTTTAAAATAATACCTTGTACAGAGGCCACGTCGTCGCATTCCAGATTTCTCGATCATCACTCGACCTCGCAGTCCAAGTTCTATGAGAATGCATCCGCGCAAGCCGCTTGATATGCAGTCGTTCCAGAACGATGTGTAGCCCTGAAAAGGTGTAAATGAAATATTGATTAAATATTTATAAGATATATTTCAAGATCAAATCAATAGAGTTTTTATTTATAGAATTTTAGCAACAATATTAGTCTGATGTTCATCCAATTTACTTCCCTGTTTTCACAAATTAATTGTCTAAGAACACACCAGTTAAAATAAATAAAAAGTGGTCTGTTTCTTGGTCTGTTCTCATATGGCAAGCATGGAAAAAAATGAATAATTAAGATGTTGTCAGGGACGAAAAGGTCTCAGACGACAGAGGACAGCTGATTAAACATTAAACACTTGAGTTTGCTTAGGCTTTTCTAATAAAACCAACAATGTGTCATATAACAGAGGAAAAAACTTGTGAGATCTGTTAAGAAAGTAATGATAGAAACTTAAGAAATAGCGATAAGAATATTTTATCGATAAAATTGATAGTACTTAAGATTACTTAACAGCGATAAGAATATTTTATCGATAAAATTGATAGTAAAAATCATCATTTAATAGAACTTTTTACAACAATTTGCAAATACAACTTTCTAATCTAAAGCTAACAGCTTTTATATATTTTTAGGAAAACGTAACTATTCTAATAAAGAATAATTATACCTATAAAATATAATATTACCTATTCCCCATTAATTTATTAAAGCTTACGCAACCAGACCATAAAAATGAATCATTTGCAAGTGGAATAATAGAAAATGTCGCTTGTAGTGATATTTAAACCTTCGTAATGGTTATAGTACACACTATCTGTACAGAACACACATCATTTCAAATAATGAATGACGTTTTGCGCCAGATAAGAAAAAATACCGACGAGAAATGTGGGGAAGTGGACGGGAGCGGGAACATTTTGGAAGCACTTCCTCGAGCAATTAACCAAATGGAAGAAGTGTTTCCAGTGATAAGAGCACAGAGCGGATAGGAGGAGGCATGCATATGTGGAACAAGAACTAAGACAAAAGCAACAAGCTGCTCTCTCTCTCTCCCCCTTTTCGTACACTGCGGACAAAATAATAATAAAAAAAAACAAATAGACGTGTTGGTTGGTTGCCATCACTCACACAGATGCATGCTCAACGCTATATGCGAACGGCAAATTGAGCGATAAAAGTGCTGGAAGGCAGAAGTGAAATACAATAAGCGAATTCAATGGAGAAAATGGGATTCTGCCGGCTAGCCATAATGGGATGGGGATAGGGCACGTACGTTTGGAGTCGATTCGCTTTAGCTTTATTGGATAGCATCCCAGAAATTATGCCGGAGATTTATGAATATTTCAATCGTATGCAAATTAAGTGGGCACCTCTCTTCAATGGAAAAACTCGTTTGACGGAATCCTCTCCGAAGTTCCATGACGAGTCTCGTTTTGAGTGGAGTTTTTAAATGGGGAATCGCTGTAATTTGCGAGATTTGACCAATACAGGTGTTTGCTGGGGATTATCTAATCAAAGAACTGATAGATAGTAGCGTATAAATATTGTACGGACTTTCGGGCACGTTTTAACTTTGCCGGCTAACTACTGTGGATTTTAACTAGCGCTGATAACTACTTCTAAGAATTTACATATCTCAAGACCTAGAAGGAAATAGTAGCTATATTTTTAAAAATATTGTATATAGCAACACAGTCTTAAAAATACAAATATTGACTATCAGTAAATACAAACAAAGCACCTCAAAAAAGCTGAATACGGAATTTTCTTCCATGTTTTTACACCGAAAAGTAGTAAAACATTTTTGCTATAAAGATTAGAAAATTGAAAAAAGCCCATATTGATAAGAGTTGTCGAATTCTAAGCTTTGCATTTATTTATGGCCACAACAAAAGATTTTAGAGAAACGCTATTGGAACGCTAATTGTGCATTACTCATCTAGCCAAGAGATTTCAAAGTTTATATTGCACAACAAACTGGTAATGCTGAGGTGAAGTTGGTAAGACATGGGCGGCTACAACATTAAAATTGACATAAAAAAGGGGTCAGCTTTTTTTTGACGAAATAAGGGAATAAATGGACATGTCAACAACTTTTCTATACGCAAAATGTTTAAAAAAAATATATAAAAGTAAAAAATGATGAACTTCCACTGTATTGGATTTGATTTTAGGATATTTATCAATTACTCCGTCGAAAACTTGAACACAGATTTAATTATTAAGCTCATTTTAGACTTTTACAGAAATATTTGTATAACTCTTATTAATGAAAAGTTGGTTCTTTGTAGATTTTCAAAATAAAATTTGAACTCTTTAAACTAAAAGTCAAGTTATAGAAGTTTCGCATCTATAATGTATTCTTTACACACAATATTTAAATCCCAATTTAATTTCTCATTTCAAAACTAACCGAATTACTTCCAATAAATCCTCTCATATATTTCCTAATTGGAATATTGGAATGATTATCTATAATCCCCTTTGAACTAAGCCCCTGCCCTGCCTGAAGATGGACCACGATGCACTTTGGGGGCCAAAAACAAAAGGTTGGCAAAGCGGGAGCGAGATGGCAGCAGTTAACAGGTGAAGAAGAAGCTGTCGAATATGCTGCCGTTGTTGATTAACATGTTCGTGTTGTAAAGGGAAAACTAATTAATTTACGAAACCAGGAAAGCGTTGCAAGCCAGAGAGAGAGAGATAAGGGGGAGCATCCTCAAACAAACCCACCTCCTTGTCCTTGAGTCCCAGCAGCAGGACCTCCTCCATGAGCGTGAGCCGCGTCTCCTTGGAGTCGCCGTCGTCGATGTTGTCCTCCTGGTCCTTGAGACCGTCGATCGCCTCCTGATTGTCATCCGGCGTATTGGCATTGAGGCCGCCCTCCGCGCCGTTTTCCCTCGGCTTCACCGAGCGCCGCACCAAGCCGTCGGAGCGATTCATTCCGCCGGAGACTTGGAAACGCGAATTTTAGAGTTTATGGAGATGTGGTAGGCACCTCTTTTTACTGCCTCTTCTTCTTCCGTCTTGTGTGTGTGGCAGAATTTGCTGACTCGGCGCTGGAGTTTTGTGTTGTGTGAGAGAGTGTGTGTGTGGTGTGTGGTGTGTATGTGCAGATGTGGGTGGCTCTGTTGTGTGTGCGTGTGTTGTGTTTTTGTGTGTTGTTGTTTTCGCTGCTTCTTTTGCACTCTTCCTCTTTTGCTTTTTGCACACACGCACTTTTCACACTCTCGCAAAAAGCAATGGCCCAAAACTGCGTTTCGTTGTTGCTGCTGCTGCTGCTGGGCGAGCTGCGTGTTTAAAACTCTACAATTTATTTCACAATTTGGAGGCGCGTACTAAATATGCATTTGCATGGCTTTAAATTTACTGGGAATTATACGAATTCCTGCGCAAAATAAGCTTTTTTATTATTTGTGTCTTTTGTCGTTGCTACTGTTTCTTTGACGTGACATTTTTCCATGGCTAGTGTTGGGAAACGCTGCTTAAAGTAAATTCGCTAAAAGCATGGGAATTTATTTGGAGTGCCTCGGATATTAGTCAAAATTGATCATTTTCGTAACGAAATTAATTATTTAAATTAGTTATTTAATTAAATATTTCGCTTAAAACTGCTACTTTTGTTAGTGAACACGCAACAGCTGTTTTAAGAGCAGTGTCAATAGCTTAATCGATATTTCAGTAACTATCGATAGGTGGGACAGCAAGCAACAAAATAAACATAAAAACTGCATATTTTAGTGAAATTAACTAGAGTTGCTGTTGCTTATACGTTTATTATGTCTTACTTGGCCAATTTCAACAATGAGAATGCTAAACAAATACTTATGGACATCATTCGTTGTGTCAACCAGCCGGAAAACTCGAAGAAACTGTCAGAAGCAAAGGCCTCGGCAGGCAAAGAGATGATTCTCATGATGCAGCACGTAAATATGAATAATTTAAGCCTTATATTTCATAATTAAAGTATTTTTTCTGTATTTAGGTATTTCCGTTGGTCATGCAGCTCCAGCTGGAGGTAATCAAGGGTCATGGTTTTCCAGGGAACCGCGAGGGATTAGTTCAGTTCTCACAACTCATCCGGGAAATGGAGCGCGACGACATGGAAATCGCACGCCTGCGCAGCCAGATACGAGCTATATACCTGCCGCCCATAGCTATAAATACCACAAACGATATCCTGATCTAGGGAAGAAGACTGTACTGCTGGCCGAGGGTTACATACTTTTACAACCTTTACAAGACTGTCACTAAAATGTATTATTTTTTCATAATTTTTAAGCGTACGATTACGAAATCTTTCACAAAAGTACATTCTTTAGTTAACAGCTTGAATATCTGGCCATATTCAGCTTATTTCGATATTCCAAACGATGATTAATTAATTAATTTCAATTTTCAACATAAAAACCCGAAGCCAGTTCCCATAAATTAGACTTAAGTTTGATGTTCTTAAAAAATGCATTTCTTTTTTTATACAAATTTGTGTGATCTTTGTGTGTCGATGTGTAGAAATGGTCTTGTTCGTTATTGCTAAGAATAAGTAACATGGCATAGCGTTCTATAAACAATTAAGGATCTGTGCCGGTCGTCTAGGATCTAGGATATGTCGAGCAGTCGCGGCGATAAATTAACCAGTTATTAGTTGCAATTCCTATACAATAAGTTCCTTAAGAGCTATACTTTTATGTACACGTCAAGTAGTGAGCTGCCCGTCTCGTGGCGAGGGTAACTAGTAACAAGTGCGGGTTCCCTAATGCGCTGTCCTTCCATTTATGGTGCTGCTTTCACTGTTCCCATTCTCGAGGTCTGCAGCCGTCAGCTTCGCAGGACTAATACCTGTATCGTTGCCATTGAGTTTGTGCTGCAGATGCTGCAGCTGTTGGGCCATGTGTGCATCCTCCGCCTGTGTTGTGCTGTCCGAATCCACAATCGACAGCGACATGGGCGAGCGGGGCGTGAGGGGAGTGGCTGGATTGCTGACGCACAGCTCCTCGATAGTTGAGTCGCTGTTACTGGAGGGCGTTGAAGAGCGCGACCTCACGGGATACTCATCATCCAGCGGCAGAGCAAAACCGTGTGTGATCATCAAATCACCAATATTCACCTCAGCGCCCTCGGCAGGATCGAATAGTTCCACGCCGGGCAGCGGTGTGCCCTCCTTGGCGGAGGAATTTACCGCCTTTGGGCGCTCCTTGTAGGTTACCACGCGAGCAATGAGCTTCCTCCAGTGAGCCACTAAAGGAGGAGAAGGATTAGATGCTTGCTTTTATATATTTTTTATATTTAATCAATCCTTACCCTCTGTCAGCTCTTCGAACTTGGCTATGGATGACTTTTGCCAGGTTATGGGCTCCGTTTGAATGGTGGACTTGACATTGGCCAGAAAGCATTCAACAGCTTGGAATCTAAATAAACATTTGAATTAATAAAGATTTTCGCTTATTAAAGACTCTCCCACCTGAGCGTTAGGAAATCAGTGCGTAGCTCACAGATATCCGCTGGCGATATGTACTCGCTGTCGCCATAGTCCACAAAGTAGAGATCGATCACCTGCTCCTGCGGATTGTACTGGTTGGGCATAATGTCCACGATCTCGGCTCGATACCACTTCTCGTCGAACTTGAAGACGGCGGCCACAATCTGGCCCACATAGGGAGCAGTGAGGACGTGCTTGGCCCTGTTTTCAGCACAGCTGTAATAGCTGGTCATCTCCTGGACCATATGGTCCAGCTTCTTGGACTGCGGACCAATGAGCTGCACCCAGAACTTGGTGGGCGAGGCCACGGCGGAAACGTAAACCTCCATGGGCTTGCCATCGCCCTTGGCCGCCATCAGCTTATCCCTCGGCTGGGTGTGCGAACTTAGGGAGGTCTGGGAGGAGTACAGGCTGGAGGAGGCGATGCTGTTGGTCGGGGATCGACGGGGCTCGCGACGGTGCTCCACTTCCTCCATTGATCGCAGCAGTTCCTCGTCCTCCTCTATCTGATCGTCCATCATTTTCCGCGCTATATTCACCTGCTTCTGGTTGCCAACTATCGTGATTTTGGCCTTGCCATTGCGTCCGTTCGGATCGATGTTCACCTTGGCCAGCGAGCTGCTCCGGATCTCCTGGATGAGCTCACCGCCGCGACCATTCAGTTTGCTGGCCAACCTTTGGGGCACTTGCAGCTCCACCTTCACAACGGGCGCCCTCTCAATCTCCTTGATTAGCAGGACGCGAGCGGCCTTGACAGCATCGGGCAGGCCGCTAATGTCACAGAATTTGTGACCACTGTCCTTGTCTCTGCGGAATACAAATAATATATTATTATAAAGCAAAAAAGAAGAAGATATAATGACCAAATTCTGCGGTCGATAGAATTCAAATCCAATTACCGTAATCTTATCTTGGCCAGCGTTTTTTCTTCAATCAACTTGATATTGGAACCACCGCGTCCCATTATCAGGGGCACATGTTCATTGTCCACGACGATTTTGAGGCAGACCTCCTTTTGTGGCTTCAGCTCCTGCTGGCCTTGAGCCCCACTCCTCGATCTGGGCTCCTGTCCCTCCTCCTCCTCGTCGTCGTGGCGGTTCTTAAAGTACGCGTATAGCATGGCTCCGCCAAGGGAGCAGAGGCCGAAGCCCAGCAGTAATTTGTAGGTGGGCGTGGCCCCAAAAGGCGTGTTACGCAACATTTTGTGACCTATTTTAGTGTTGTGTGTAGGAAGAGGAGTCTGTTGAACTCCTAGTTTTGTTTTTCAAGAGGACCAAAGCTGTAAATATAGGAAAATAATACAAGACGTAAATATTACAATACTTGAAAGAGATATTTTAAATGGAAAATATATCTATATGGCTTTTGAATCCTCTTTAAACACAACTATAATCCCCTAACAAATGACAACAAATTAAATAAAAATAAAAATCGTACAAGAGTATTTTTCAAGGCCTTGTTTTCATTTGTTAATAACTTTTGCGTGTGCTTGGAACACACAAAAATAGAACAAGTTCAAGAGCATTTCAAAGCCCTAAGGTGACTGGTACAAGACTTAGTGTCTAGTCTAAGGGAATCAATAAATGTTTAGGGATGTTGCTTATATAATCCCCTCACCCGCTGGATATTATTATTTTTTTTGACAAATTCAAACCACAAACAACAGAAATTTGGCAAACAATTCCCCCACAATGACTTCATAATTAAAAAAGAAAAGGTAAAGAGCAGTGCACGGGGAAAAATAGACAAGTGACGTTACCGGGCGGCAACTACACAGAGCGAAAAAAAGAGAAAATGTAGCAACTTACAAAGATATTCTCCATTTTAGTAATACTAAATCTTAGGCAGAGAGCAAGAAATGACAATTTTGGGACGAAACGAACAAATAATTTAATGTTTTTGATGGAAATTTCATGACTTGTGTAAGAATTCCGTGTCTGAAAGAGCACAAACAAGCAAAAGGTCATAAAAGTTTCATGTGCAGTGCCAATTTTATTACCATAAATAACGTAATGCGGATGCATCATCAAAAATAACAGTCTATAAAGTTAGGAAAGTATTCGAGCTTATAAAAACTACTCAGGACAGTGAGCACTATTATTAAAAAATAATTCTTGAAGTTGTGAAGCGGTAATTATTATTTAAAGCTTTCAATTTCTTTAATAAAGAATTAATGTAAAAATTCCACAAATAGATAAATCTTCTGACAAAAAATTATGTTTTCTGCCGTTTCTATAAAAAATGTAACAGATCAAGATTTCTTCGACTCGAAAAAGATCTGCATTATAAATTAAGGTTAAGAGAGTTCGGAGATGTTCAGAAAAATTGCACGTGCCGAAAGAAAAACATTTGTTTTTGCGAAAACTTTATCTGGTTAGCATTTTTTACCAAATATCCTATTCAATAGGATAAGAAATAAAGAAAAACAAGTATAAAAAAAACCTTAATAAAATACAGTTTAGAAAAATAAATAAAAATTAAATTAAATAAATAAAAATTTGGGGTAAGAAATAGTTTTAAAATACATAAAAATTTAAAATACATAAACATACATAAACATGTATTTTAAAACCATATTTTACCCCAAAATTTTTAATTCTCCAAAAAGAACATAAATTCTAGTAACTTGCTTTAAAAACTCAATTGTTTATAATTAGTACAAAGACATATTTTTACAGTACTCCCTTCTTCCAGCTTTCTTAGCCATTATCCACTGTTTAGCATTATGTGTTCATGATTATAGTGATCACTTGTTGAGCCTCAATAGATCACAATATTGCCGAGACTTTGCACTGGTTCTTGGACGAGTCAAACGGGTTTTTATGCGCTCATTGGCGTTATCAGACCGGTTTAATCCCCTCCAAAAGCATGAATGCAAGTTGCCACTTATCGCCAACTGATAAAAATGAAGTCCCCCAAATTTGTATATTTTTAGCAATATGTAAACACCCGAAAAACACACATAATTTAAGGGATTTAATTATATTTGGCGCTGACCTTGATCGTGAATTCGAGCGATTGTTTATTCAAACTTTTTCCGCCAAGCTTTTTGGTATTGGCAATAAAAAAAACAGCCGCTTAAACTCAATCAAGCGTTTTATTGCAATGCAACAGCTCGTTTGTTTGGTCTCCGCACATTTTCGCGTCTCGTCTTTCGTTCGAAATAATCGTAAATAATATTTATTTAATTAACGTTCAATTCTCGCGGCAGAAGCTTGAGTTCGCTTCTACATTTCAGCCGAAACTGAGGAAAGGAAAACTTTTCGAAACAGACGGCAATTACGAGCGCACACAGTCAGCTGTTTCATGAGCTCGCTCTCAATATAAACTTTTCTCTCTCTGTCTGTCTGTCTCTCTGTTGTTTACTTTGCCGGTTGATTTGCAAATAGTGAAATGCGAATTGTAGGAACTGGTAATTAACATCGGAATATTGGCATAAAGACAAATAATGGAAGGCAAACACACTGACAAAAAGGCGTAAGTCAGCGAGCGGCTAAATGTCTGATGAAGAATGGAAAAATGAGGGGCAGTGCACTGGGAAAAATTATTTTTATTTTTGCGGAAGAAAGCTTGAAGAGGCTGTCATAGAAACTTTATCTGTTCGAGAAATTTTAACAGTGAGAGGAAAAAAAATGTTACACAACTGTCAATGCAGAAATTAAATAAAATAAATAATAAAAAAATTAACTATGATTCTCTCTTGAGTTTAAATATTTCGAGGTTATCTATATTTCATGTTAAAATAAGAACAGTATTAAGAATTCAAATATCTTTTAAATGAAGTATTTTATATAAGAAAATAAAACAAATATTAAAAAAAAAACAATTTTTAAAATGGAAATATCGTAAAAAAATATTAAAACTTTGAAATAGTTCTTTTATATTCATAAACAAAATATGTAAATAATATAAATTGAGAAAGATTACTTATTTTCAAAATTTTAAATCCAATGTCTAGCATATTTCAGTAAGAATTGTCTGCAGTGTAGAAAAGCTTGAAGAGAGCCGAGTGCGCAGTGCTAAATTTAGTGGAGTGACATAATAAACCGTTCGTTGCGTTTAAGTTGTGTTTGGTCTCTCCCTCTCTCACTCACACATGATTTATGATCGATTTTTGAATGGATTCAAGAAACTGAAATAATAACAATTAAAGCTTGCCTTCTTCAGTTCAAATTCCTTACAAATTTCACCGTTTTTAAATGGCTTTTCGTTTGCTCTATTTCCCTTAGCGAAGCTCATTCAAAAAATGGTGCCAAAATTGTGTGTTTTCTTAAGTTTTTCTTTTTTTCGAAGGGGTCACGCGGTGAAAATGCCTGCGATGCGTCGAATTTTTAGTTGGCAAAGTTTCAAAATTTTAGTTTCGCACACGTACGTAAGTATTATTGTCTCGGGCTGGCTAAATAAAGGCCCGATCAACAAGTAAGGCGACGTCACTTAAAGGTATTCAATAATCCCACGAAGCTATTTTGGAGAAGAAGCCTTCTTTGATGAAAAATATATAGAAGAAAAAATACATTTCTAGCAGCTAAAATTTGCATTTTTTTTTTGTATGCTGCGCTGCAGGCTTTAAGCTTGGAAGTTCTGATTGGGAAACCAGTTTTTGGGGGAGAGAAATCGCCAAGATCAAGATGCTTCGAGTTGAAAAGGTCAAGCATTAGCTCAATATCAATTGCCCTTCGACTCGAATTGATTGCTATTTGAGCAATAAAGCACTTCCAACTGATAGTAAAAGTGCTGAGAATTCCCAATTCCCTCCTTACATGTCACATTTCTCACCTCCCAGCATTTACTTACTCTCTTATTGCTTTTATTTCGAAGCTGTCTCGCTGGCGGCTTTATCAATTTACCAGCACTGTTTGCTTACATCTAATTAGACAGCTTATCTAGTCACTAATTAACCATTCACTTAAGCCTGAGAATTGGAAGCACGATTTCTGCGGGGCCTTAACAAAATTGCAATTTACGTCAGAAAGCAACAAAAAACAATAATGCCGCATAAAAAACGTGCGAAGCAGTGTGACCGTCGCAGGAGCTTATTAGAAATACTTTGAGTTGCAAGAACTATAAACAGTGTTGAAAAATAGATGCATAGAAATCGTTTTTATTCAAAAAATTTACATTTAAATTTCAAATCAATCAAAATAAAGTTGTTTACATATTTTTCTCGCAATTAAAGGCCTTGGCAAATGGCTGCAGGATGTCTGAGCGATTTGTGAAATCGTAGGAATCCCAAAAATATGTAAAGTCTGTATTTTGAACGAAATGCACGAAGAATAGCTCTTTTAAGGACTTGTTGGTCAAGTCCCCAAGCTCCGCCTGGTTGAATGTGGAACCATTTGAGAAGTAGGCGTCGTAAACTATATTCACCAGCACCAAGCTTATCTCCCTCCAGTTGCTCATTTCGCACTCATTCGGACTGATGCAGAAGGATCTGTCACGATACAGGTTTTGATCGTCCAATAATTCCAACAATTCATTATATTTCTGGCAACCAGTGGAGGGTAGCTTGGGATATGGAAAGAGAGCCGTTAAAACCTGTTCAGCGAGGAGGTAGCCAAGAAGGCTCATCTGAAAAATAAAGATTTTAATATAAAATAACTTAAAATTAAAGGTATACAAAGAGAGTATCTTTTTTTTACCTTAAAAACATCGTGTCCTCGAATGGTGAAAAATGGTTCCGCCAAAATAGAATCGGGAACAATAATAACGGTAGCATTGCCAGTGAGTATGGGATGAAGTGCATCTGGAGCCTCCCGTCCGGCTATATCCGTATACGAATCCACAAACTTTAGATTGTGCTCTTTTTCTAACCAAAGTCGGGTCTGCTTTTCCAAGGCTTTCAGTCGTAAAGTGGCAAAGTCATCGTCCTTTTGAAATTCATCGTACATCCTTGTTAAATATAGACGTCTGCCTCCATTTTTTAATGGAATGCTTCCCACATTTACTGTGATGGAATTAAGGATCTTTTGAAGTGATAATATGTGAGGAATTGGTAGATTTAAGCGATTCGCAGCTATCCTTTGATCAAACTGCGCTCTTATACCCTTGAACACCCTCTGGACTTCCGTCTCATACTCCTGGAGCTTGGCTGCGCCCAGGACATGCTCTTCGTAGAGCAAATAGCTGGCAGATCTCATCGCATTCCGAACAATCTTGACGCAGATGAACTCGTAGTCCCTCGGACTCTTTATCTCCAGAGAAAAGACCGAAATGAATCTGACAAACAGCCCCATGAGATAGGTGGAGACAGTTTCCGGGCTGTGTGAGGTCATCACTTGATTGAGAGCCACCAGAAAGTCCAGATTGTCGACCAGCACCTCGTAATCCGGTGTCAATGGACGACCCAATACAATCTCCAAGTACTTTTCCATTGCAATGCCGTGCTGCGTCTTCAGCTCACCAAGAGTCATTCTTCGTCTATTATACTTTTCCATATCGTTCAGAGCTAGAAGGGCATCCTGCAGGATAGTCATGTTCTTGTACAAGGACTTGTATTGAGTTCGATTGAGTTTTAGGTGGCGCGATATCCAATCCACATTGTTCCAAACCGCATACCGGTCAAGCAGAATAAAGCGATATTCACCGAGCTTTAGCATATATTTACCGCTTTGGTGATCGAACTGCGGACTCATCTGAAGGACCAGGTTCAGGCCATATCGACGCAGTTGGCCCAGTGTCTCCAGCCAATGGAATCCCTCTGCCGCGAGACTGACGTTCTGCTGCACTGCCCCCCAATAGTTGATCACCTCGTCCTTTTCCATGGCCACCTGACAGGCATTGTACAGACGGAGGACCTTCTCCTCCAGACTTCTTGGTTCAAAAGTACGATACTTGAGTTGCTCAAACAGCGCCAGGAACTTGGGATTCATCATTTCGTGGGCATGGAACCGGGAAGTCAGTTCGGTCTTCTTACCAGTAGCGTAGTTTCTAAAGTTTATGCAGGGATCCTCTGTTTCATTCATGGGTTTTTGCATTAGATCAAGGATTCTTTTGTTGGTGGAGAAAAATCCAATATCCTGTCCTTTATATAGGGGTAGTAAGTCAAGAAGGAGCAAGTAGCACAGCCACGGGAATGCTCTAGATTTCCTTTCCATCTCTGAGAAACGACTGAAGAATCAGCATAATTTTTCAGCTGTATTTATAGAGGGAATGCCGATAAAGATGGAAGCTTTAGAGTTGATTTTGAGTTGAGATGTGTTTACATAAAATATATTTCTTTTACCTTTTAGAGAGCGTCTTCCTAGAGGCATAAAATGATATTTGGGATATTAATTCACTTTTGGCAATGGAAATAAATACTTACGATTCTTTTCTTTTCAAATTTGTAAGGAAACTAAGAAGCCTTAAACACATATCTAAGGTTCTACTTTCGTTCCACTTATCCAACAACTAAAGCCAAGACCCACTTCTTTTTCTAGTCCTTTATTTTGAATGTAAATATAAAATGCAATTGAGCAGCTAAAAGCTGTTAGGTCATAGTAAACACTAAAGCTACGGGCACATCCAACCCTTGTTGTCTAAGTACAATGAACACTTTTGAGTTATTATTTCTGTTGTTGTTTAAGGCGCGCGCGTATTTGGAACAAATGAACAACTTAATGCATATGGCATATGGGCGTGCTTGGAGGCTGTGGTTGGGCTGTCTCAACAGCTAGGAAATGTCTCTTAAAGTATTGGGTTTGGTGCCATCCATGTCGAAGCAGCGGCAGTTGCACGACGACACCGGGCACTCTGAATTTTGCCTAAAAAAAGATACAAAAAAACAAATAAGATTAAGTTTATTAAGAGAATCTATCAACTCACTTGAACCACTGCATAATGTGCTCCGTGTGGCCGCCGTGCCGACACGTCTGGCACCAGGAAAACCATTTAGAGAAGGGCTTTGTCTGCCAGCCGGCGGAGACCTCGTTGTGCGGCGTCTCGCCGTTGCCCATGTTCACCATGGTGCCCATGTGCATGAGGCAGAGCGAGCAGCGCGGCAACGGCTTGCGGCAGCTGGGGCAGGAGGCGAGGCGATTGGTGCTGGTGGTGGTGCTCCTTGGACGCGGCTCGTCCAGCAAAGCGTTCGACACGGACTTGCCGCAGAAGTTGCAGGACAGGAATACAGTGCGAGAGCTGCGCGACGAGGATCGAATGCTCTCGATTTTGATGTCCAGCTCGGCGCGCTTCTCCCACAGGCCCCAGCTGTTGAGGTGATCCAGATAGCTGGCTATCCAGTACTGGATGCGCTTGTCCGCGAAAAGCTCCTGCCGGAAGTAGTTGATGGCCACCAGGGCCACCGTCTGCACATCGAAGCTGGTGTCCATGTACGACTGCAGTATGCTGATGCCGTCCTGCGACTCTCCGGTGAGTAAAAGTCCATTTAGATCGCCACTATCGATGGCCGCCTGGATCTGCTGCGTCACATAGTCGGCCAGCTTCGTCTCCGACAGATACTTGCAGGCAAAGGCCATGCGATCTGCTAGCGAGACGCCCTCCTCCTTGAGCACTGCCTCAAAGTTATCCTTCTCCATGGTGAGGAACGAGAAGATGGCCCTCAAGTGCGGATCTTGTATCTGCATATTGGCGCTGGAGCGCTGATTGCGCGACGAGCTGCATCGATCCGCATTGAAGCTGGAGAGAGCGATCACCGTGATCCTGTACATGCTGGGATCCTTCATTTTGTCGGCCGCCATCGAGAGGATCTTGCACGCATGATAGATCTTCAAGTGGAACACACAGATCATCGCCGCCCGGCTGTACTCCTTGTTGGCAAACAGTTGGTCGGCAAAGCGCTCCAGCTCGTGCTCGAAGACCCAGCCGCAGAGGTTGAGCGCCGAGTCGCGCTGCTCGCTCCTGTAGCATATCAGCTTGCTGGAGTTGTTGATGCCCTCCGGCCACTGGAGCAGCTGAGATTCGATGCGGGAGCTGGCCATCAATGCCTCCGACGTGTGCCCCAAATTGATGCCCAGCGTGGCCTTCAAGCCCGTCAACCGCTCCTCGCTGTACACATTGTGCAAGGTGGCCCAAACATTGCGCAGGTACGGCGTCAAGTGCAGATCGGCGAATCGCTTGTTATCCGGCCGAATGCCATAATCCTCCAGAGCGCGCTGCCGCGTCTCGTCCACCAGGTCGAGTTCGAACAGTTCCGGCTCCAGATAGTCCACATTTAAAGCGGAGCCGCCACCCGGACTGTGAAAGTCCAGACAGCTGCCGCTGTTTGTGCTGCAGCTGCTCGTGGGCAGTTGCTGCGTGGGCGTGGCCGTTGAAGAGGGTGAGGCGGCTGCAGGGGCGTAAAGAGGATGCTGCATGAGCAGCGGCAACTTCCGGCGATTGCTGTGTGCCGTATGCAAAGTGGCGGGCAGACGGAAATCCAGAATATTGAGAGCATCCGCCAGGAGGAGGGCTCTTTCGAAGTCCCGCGAGTGCCACGAGTGACTGTTGACGAAGGCGAACTTGCCGCTGTGCTGATACTTAGCCGGAAACGGACTGATCTGTCTCTTCACATGGTAAATCTCGCCGGAGCTCTCATTGTCCACACTCCGGATGTCGTACAGCGTGAGGTAGGCCGAGTCCCGCTGCAGGGATGACAGCAGGCTCGTTCTTGTGGGACACCAGGCTATCTGCAGGTGATTCTTGGAGGATTGAATCTGACGCAACGGACTCTTGATGTTACGCGGATCCCACAGCGTTATGACAGAGTCCACGTAGCTGCAAAGATAGTTGCCATTCGGAGAGACAGCTAATCCCTGGACTGTCTTTGTTTGAATGCTCTGGCAGGTGGCGTTGCTTTCTGTAAGGATAAAATTTGTATTAGATTGATTAAAGAAGAAGGAGGATAGCAACTCACGCCTTAGATCGAAGAGCTTGATCATTTTTTGGCTCATGCCCGCTATGACCGTGCGATGATTGCGATCCCAGCACAGCGAATTGGCTGACTCGCCGACGCCAAAGAAGTTGGAGGTTTCCTTGGGCACGCCCCTCTCAATGTCCCAAATGGTGATGCAGGTGTCATTCCGATGGCGATCGTGGCCAATGGCCAAAATATTCGCATCCAGCTCGTTCCAGGCAAGGCAAGTGCACATGCGCTGCTGTCGTGGGGCTAAAAAGAAGGTAATATTAATCGTTACAGGTTAAGGAATTGCTAAGAGATCCTTTAGCACTCACTGTACTCCCAGCTGCTGTCGTAGGTGTCACGGAAATTGCAGATTCCCACCTTGCCGTCCGCCAGGCCCACGGCAATAATTGGCTGATCGCTGTGATAGGAAGCGGCCACGCAGCGGGCATATTGGTAGCGCGACTCGTTGGCCAGATAATTAACAGATATATACGGCAGGCGACCTGTAAAAATAACTCAAATTAAAAACCAAGCAAAGCAAACATATGGAGTTACTTACTTTTCTGGCTGTGATTGTGATCGTCCTTGTTGCGCACCTCGTACAGGTGGATTTCCTGGCCCCACGACACAAACTTGTCGGGGAAGTGCGGAAACCAGCTTAGCCCGTGTAAATTGCCACTCATCGTGAGCACTTTTCCATCGGCTTGAAGGAAAATTATTTTCTAATTGCGTCGCGTTATCAGTGCAAAAACAAAAACGTGAGATAAACACTGCAGCAGCAACAGTGCATACACATACATACTGGCAGACAGCCGGTTGAACAGCTGTTTGGCTTAGCCTGTTAACCAACACTGCTTCCGGGGGGCACCTGCGTAAGCAATTTCTTTTGTTTTTCTCTCCCAGTAAACGTGTTTAATTTTTATTTAACTCTTTTGTAATGCTGCCCAAAACACCCAAACCCGCCATTTGGAAATTCATCAAGGGTAGTGCCAAGACATTGTTCGTGCTGGAGGCAGTTTGCTTTGCAGCCAGCTACGGTGTTTATTACCGCATGAACACAAATCGAGGTGAGACACAATTGTGGCGCCTTTACATAAGTATCCAAATAATAAATAAGGATTCGCCTGCAGAGTTCCGTCAGCACATCCACGAGAACTATCCCTTCGTCCTTGACTATTACTACAAGATCGGCGAACTCGTGGGAGATAGCAAGGTGCGGCAGACGGACGCCATTTACTGGAGCGCCCAGAAGAAGAGCGACTAGGATTTAACCCCCCAATATGCTGAGCAATCCCTACTTTAAGTCCGTGCTGTGGCTGCTGGGCTTTGGGGGCATAGGCTACGGCCTGATGCTGCTAACTGAACCAAATGCCGAAAAAATTGAACGCATTAAGGCCTCCGGATCGAGTGGAAAACTAAGTGCTGATGACCAGCGGAAGGCCCTGTTCATGAAGCGATTGCAGGAGGCGGCCACCACCAGTGCACCGGTGTACAGACCACAGCCACAGGGCGACAAAAAAGATAGTTAAGCGCATAAATTTACAATTCACTTGTTACACTTTAAAATAAAAAATTTTAAGCATTTATAACGTTTATGAAGTTTTTGTGGAGAGGGTTTGTCAAGAAAACAAAGATAGTTTGTAAATGTTTGTGAGAAATTGATTATTTTAAAAATTGTTAACAAGATGTCATTAAATAATTTAAATATAAAAAAAATACGAATCTAGAAAGTGATTTTATAATTATCGGCTCATTCGATTACTCAAATGTTCAGTGTTGTGTAACGCCTGCACATTGTTTAAGCAGACTTTGCCTTAGCGCATTTGCATTTAAATGCTAAATTAATTGCAATAACTGACTACAAGTAAGGCTTTCGACACACACACAATGCCCGCGGAGGATGCGCCACTAAGTGGTACGGCCAACATGCCATCGGCCGTACAATTTGACGCCAACAAGGACTTCCATACGCGCACGCAACAGAAGGAGCTGGATGGCGCTTTTCTGGGCAACGAGCGCCGTCCGTGGGTAAAGAAGAAAGCTCACATGGACTCGCGGCATGAACGCCAGATCCTCAATGCCCTGCTGTCCAGCAGCATGCAGTCGGACCACGCCAGCAGCTGCGTGGACAAGCTGATTTCGGAGGACGTCAGCTACCGGGATCTGGCCTCGCTCACCGACGAGGACCTGCAGCTGTTCGGCTTCAAGTCCAACCAGCAACGCACCGAGCTCTTGAACATGTTTGCCATGATGCCGAACCAGGATCCCAGCTACGAGTACATCTGCAATGCCCCCGAGGCGAATGCCTACAACAACCAGATACTGGGCAATGCCGGGAACCACTTCATGTCCCTGCGTGCCTCTCTGGCCGCCACCAACTACAAGTTGCAGGTCCTGCCGCCGGAGGACGTCGTTGTGGGCGACAAGCGCTATGCCAGTCGCTTTGCTTTGGAAACACTCAAGAGCGTGAAGCAAATCACGGATGAAATAGCCAATGACCTGAGGAAAATCGAGGCCAATGTGCAGAGTCTTCGAAGCGAGAAGGATAACAAGGCCAAGGAGAACACAAAGAAGGTGAATATTGCCCTGTTTTGTTATTTTTCTTTTTATAACTAATTTTATTATTACAGAAAAAGTTCAGCCTGGCCACAATTGTGTATTTTACTACCTTGGCGGTGGGATTTTCGTGCGCCTGGTTCTGGTGGTGGAGCAAGTTCCAAGCCGCTCCCCGCTTGGAGAGGATCTCAGTTCAGACTTGAAAGTTTATAGCATAACGAAGCATTTAATAGTTGCATTCCCATTTTCTCATAGAGCATAAGCCCAAAGTTATTCGAATTTACGTATTTTTTCAGTTAAGCTTTTCATATGAATCTCAAGTCACAAAACGAAGTATTAAAACATAAAATTAGCTTGAATTTATTGCTTTAAATTAAGTTCTTCGGAGAGAAGAAGGAAACCCAAGTGCACATAGGTTTCCACGTGCTCGGGAAACTCCCATAAAGTCGTGTAGGCGATCAGTTGGCTTCTATCGATCGCGTGAGCAATGTTTTCTAAAAATTAAATCGAATTTAATATAAATTTTACAAGCTTTTTAGGAGTTTTAATAGATTCTTACCCGCCACATCCTTTTTGATCAAAGCCTCCTTTTCGTATCTTTCTGCTAGTTCTTTGGTGAAAGCCACAAACTGTGGCAGCTTCCAGCTTCTGTAGAATGTCGTATCCGCCGCAGCACCTGGCAATTTGGATATCGCTCTTAGTTGCCGTAGAATCTCCTTTGTATTATTAGCTATATCGCCGAAAATAGAGGCTATGATGGCCAACTTGTTGCAGGGCAGGATCAGGTCATCCGGATAGGTTATACTCCGCTCGTCCTCGCTTTTCTCCAAGCATTTGGTCTTCTTGGCTTCAATGGCATAGCAAAGGGCCGTGCCACGCTGCTGGGCCAGCTGCCATTTGGCGTAGTTATCCTGCAGTTGCTTGGTTAAGCTGTCGAGTCGCGTTTTGCAGGTGGCCAAGTTCGAATCATGGCTTGTCGAAGGCGATTGCTGCCGGGGGCTGTCGAGATCTTTAAGTTAAGTGATTACATTCAGACCCTGTGCAATATTTTCAGGCAACTCACATCGTATTGGTGTCAGCGAGACATTTAAATTGGCTTCACTTTGTTTCTGCGGTGTTTTGTTCGCTTTTGTCATTTTGTAAACAATGTGAAATTAGTGTTGGACAACGTTTTACATAGTTTTCAAAGGACCGATAAATAGATTTATTTTTATTATTTTTTATTTAAAGATCGTTAGCTGAATTGAATATTGTAGGTATTCTATTTAAATAAATAATAAAGCTTACAACTTTCTAATTTTAAATTTAAATCAATAAATAAAACAAATCCCTTATCAATCCCCCGAGGATATTGACATCGAAGTCCACCCAAAAGATATCGATATGTCTAAAATACGTAAAAAATAATCGATACCATGTTAAGCTCATTTTGAAAAGCTTTCCAACACTTTGAAAGCAAAAGTGCCGGTAATTGTCTAGACAAAAAAATAATTCGATCTGTCTGGATTCATTTTCCTTTGAAGTTTCATAAAGAACGCATTTGAAGCCAAATTCCAAAAATCAAAAAAATGTCGACCTGGACGCCACTTGAATCCAACCCAGAGGTGAGTCAACTAAATAATGGCATATTTTTCGCCATTGCTTGTTGTTGCGAAAATTATAGACTCCTTTGAAATTGTAATTAAGGAGTAAAGACGCCATTTTTTGCCCACTCCTAGGTGCTGACCAAGTACATACATAAGCTGGGCGTGTCGCCGGCCTGGTCGGTGACTGACGTCATCGGGCTGGACGAGGATACACTGGAATGGATTCCGCGTCCGGTGAAGGCATTCATTTTGCTGTTTCCCTGCAGCGAAACTGTGAGTTGTCCCTGGAATTATACCGTTGTTTTCTGTTTCTAAGTGTGCGTTGCAAATAGTATGAGAAGCATCGCGCCGAGGAGCATGAGCGCATCAAGGAGGTGAAGGAGGAGCATCCCGCCAATCTCTTCTATATGCGCCAGTTCACCCACAACGCCTGCGGCACCGTGGCCCTCATCCACAGTGTGGCCAACAACAAAGAGTGGGTTTTCATCAATAACTTTTGTGTAAGAAAAACAAATGGAATTTTCCATTCCTTCCAGAGTTGATATCGAAAGTGGCGTTCTGAAGAGCTTCCTGGAGAAGACAGCCTCGCTATCCCCGGAGGAGCGCGGCCAGGCATTGGAGAGCGACAAGGACTTCACGGCCGACCATCAGGCCTTGGCCCAGGAGGGTCAGACCAATGCCTCCGAGCACGAGACGGTGATCCATCACTTTATCGCTCTGGTGAACATTGAAGGCACTCTGTACGAGCTGGATGGACGCAAGTCCTTTCCCATTAAGCATGGCGCCACCTCGGAGGAGAGCTTCGTTAAGGACGCCGCCAAGGTCTGCAAAGAGTTCATGGCCCGCGATCCGAACGAAGTGCGCTTCACTGTCTTGGCCTTGACTGCTGCGCAGGATTAGGCTGGATCTCAAATCTCACACAACAGTCCCACCCACGATCTTTGGAACATACATTTAAACCTATATACATATATACGATATTTATAACGTCGCAAAGGCGAAAGAAGCCCCGCCTTGCGGCTGCCAAAAAGCCAACAACAGTTTACGCATATTTATTTCGCCACAAATGTATTGGGAACATGTTTTAGTTTGTTATTAAAAAGAGTGCACTCGAGCTTGATGCTAAGCTTCTACTGAATATAACCGATTCTTTGGCTTGGGAACTTTCCAGGGTAATCTAAGAATTGATAATTTGTTCTCAATTTGAAATTTGTCTCCCCTTTTGGCCACCCCTGTGCTGTAGAACAGCTGATAACGCTGTGGCCTCCAGTGCGCATGCCCCTTAAAATTGGACATGCTCCACGTAGACGCTTGACAGCTGTCCCCCACCCCAAGCAAAGCTCCTCGTTAACAAAAATAAACCAAGTTTTCCTTTCCGCAAAACGCAATTTTAGAAGATTTCTAAACGCCACAACGAAGCTATATATCCAGGACAGAACCCTCCAAGAGTGCCGACCAACGAGTTGATGCCGAGTAGGAGGAGGGACAGGAGTGCTGGCCAGGATGCGGCTGCTCAAGGAACTGATGCGTGTGGCCACCCAACATCGTGCCTTCTACTGCTATGTGCTGCTCAGCGTTTGGATATTTCTGCTCATAGCCGGTAAGTTTAACTTTTTTAATATTTAAATAAAACTTTAACTTAAGTTCCCTTTCCCTGTTTCAGGCATGTATCGCTATATGGGCAATGTTGAGAGCATACCGAGCGGTGGCTCTGTTTTTGGTCCCAGCTCCTCTGGCACCGTTAGCAGTTCCTTGGGTGGCGGCAGCGAAGGCTCACCAGCGAAGGCCTCCTCCACCGCCCAGAGATTCGCCAAGTACAGGGAGCGCTGTGCACCGCTCGCACAGCTCCAGCGTTTCGATGATGGCGGCCTCTTGGAGGGTTGGAAGCTTCAGGGCGTGCTCTTAGTGATACGACACGGAGATCGCGGGCCCATCTCCCATGTCCGGAGTGCTGGCATCAATTGCGGGGTGACTGGCGGCACAGATAACCTGGTTAACAGGTGAGTTTCATTACTACAAGATATTTATCTTTAATTATGGAATTTTTTCCCCTTCAGATATCGCAGCTTTCTGCACAATTCAAGCAGCTCGGCCTCCGGTTCGAATCACATGTACTGGAACAAGGTGGGGCCATTCCATGGCTTTCCCCTGCTGCCGGCCACGGAGCGTGGTTGTCCTCTGGGACAGCTCACCTACAAGTGAGTGGAACAAGCCAAAAGTTAACCTGTAATGAAAAACCTTTCATTTTAGGGGCATCTCGCAGCTCCTCCATGTTGGCGAGATCATGCACCAGGTGTATGCCCATGCCTTGGGGCTCCTGTTAAAGCCAAATCCTAACCGTGCTTCGGTGGAGACCACGCCACACACTCTCTTAAATTCTGACGAAGTGGTGGTCTTTACCACACGCTATAGGCGCACCTTTCAGTCCGCTTTGGCCATGTTGTTCTCCCTGCTGCCGGCGGACAAGTGGCTGGCCCTGAATGTCCGCGAATCGCACAGCATGGCCTTCTGTTTCAGCGAGTGCAGTTGTCCCCAGTCGGCGTTGCTCCGCAAGCGATTGGAAGCCATGGGGGATAGGCAGCTCTCAAAGCGTAACGATGTCATGGGCGTGATGCAGTGGATCGGCGGCACCATACTGCAGCACACGCCCAATGGCATCAGTAATCCCTTCGAGGTGGTGGATGCCTTGCTGACGATCCTTTGCCATGATGCGGCCCTGCCATGTCGGAGGAAAAAGCAACCGGTCACGCCCAAGCCTTTAAAGAAGAACTCCAATCAGGAACTGGTGGATGTGATCAATATTGATCAGGATGAAACAGCCGCCAATCTGTTGCAGGTAAGCATTAATACCTTAAAGTTTATACTTGCCAAATATCTATATTTATTTTTATATATTTTCAGGAGGCACAGGGACAGCTGGAACCCGATTCCCCCGAGGTAGAGAACGGTAATCCTCTGCTGCAGGCAGACGAGTCACCTCAAGAGGGCTGCGTGGAGCCCTCCCATGTGGACACTCTGATGTCCTTTGCGGACGAGTTGTCCCAACGCTCTGCTGGACACTCGTATTACAAACTATCCGGATTGTTGCGTTCGTATGGAATGATCCGTCACATTGTCAGCTACATGCTGAAGATGATCTCCGGGGACAGGACAAAGTTTGTGCTGTATTCCGGACACGATTGCACCATGCAGTATCTGACGGCAGCCTTGGGCATCATCAGTCCCAGCCAGGGCCAGACCATAGCGTATGCCTCCAGATTGGCCTTCGAGGTGTACCGGAGCGAGGCGCACACGGATTACTACTTCCGAGTGGTGTACAACGGGAGAGATGTGACCCAGCAGATTGATTTCTGCGAGGGCGGCAAGAGTCTGAGAGTCACCAGGGACTCCAGGGGGAACAAGGCCGATCTGTGTCCCATTGAGAACATCATACGCTTCCTGCACGAGGACTACTTTAGTCCGCTGAATGCCACCAATTTTAAGGAAGCCTGCGGAGCTGTTAACCCCCCGAAAGCCGGCGATTTCTGAGTGGAGAAGGAGAAGAACCCCTTTTAAAAACTGTGATAAGTAGTTAAGAGAAGTAGGAATCCGGTTATCTGGCACACGATGTTATCTCTGTTAATCAAGTCGCAAATTAGTTACCTTTTAGTTATTCAACTTGTTGAGCCACAAATCGCAATCGATACATATCAATGGAGCACTTGTTCGATTTTTAGGAACCAAAAAACATCGGTTAGAACGTAAGAGTAAACAAATCGCAAAACATATCAACCAACTTTTAAACAAACTATAGAGAAGAAATCCTTCCTTATATTGTAGAGTTAAGGCAAATGCATATTTTTTAAGCATTCCAAATAATACATTCCCTTTACGGAATATAGAAGAAAACTATATCAAAGATTATATTAGTTTTAAGATGAGTAATGCCATATCGTTCATAAGGCATTACTCATCTTAAAACTTGTATTGTCTTTGATAATATATTTAGTTCATAAGAAAAAAAAGTCTTACAAGAAATGTAAACATATCAAAAAGTTACACATTCACTTTACAAACTAAAAATTTAAATTCCTTAAGCCTCATATCTTGAAGCTGATATACAATTTATTGGTGGAATATGAATATAATAAGGATTCGACTAGAAATTAACTTTACAAATGTAATAAAGTTTGGAAATAAATGTTCGAAAAATAAGCTTAATATTTGAATTATGAAAGTAAGTGGAATCTTTTACTTATTATATTATTTTTAAGTATTTTAAGTATAATTCGTAAAGTTCGTAACTTTTAGAGCTTCTACAAAGCTACCCATCCCCAAATAATCCCGTTTTTCCAATCTCTTAATCTCCTTTATAAAGATCACAGCTGATAAGCGCCTTATCTGGTTATAGATCTCATATTTGGGTTCGGTTAGTCCAAGTCGATGAGCTTTAAGATCGGTTGTGTTTTGTGTTTGTTGTTTTACCGGTGGTACGTTACACGTGGTACTTTTTTACAATTATTATCGAATATATTAATGATTGTATTGATTAGTAATCTTAGGTGCTGGAGAGTGCAATCAAAAAACAAAGTAAAAAAGTGGCCTTGGTTCTCTTTTCCTAACTTTTTGGACTCCTTTCCAGTACTTATCTAACCCTCCTTGTTTTCCCATTTAGTGAACCTGTTGCAATATTTTATTTTAGTCTTCCGTCATCAGATTTAACTTTTTTCCTTTAAAGACAGAAAAACTTTTTTTAAGTTTTAATATATCAAGTTAATTTACTGCAGCATCTAAGCATTTTTTATTTAATTTTTGCTTCAAGTTTTGACCAAATATATATCAAATATATTTTATAGATCCAATATATTCAGCTTTCTATTAATAAAAGAAACACGTTTCGATAAAACTTAAGGCCTCAAAATGATATTGATAAGACTTTTTGCAATCTTCACAAGATAAGAATCTCAGATTACTAACTCTCATTAGGGTTTTATAACCAAAATTAAGGCAAATCTCAGTTGCATATATAACCTAATAAGCTTTCACCGACATTAGCCTAGAAGACGTCGTTGGGAATGGACATCTATAGGTTCGGTATCGTCGATTATGTCGTGTTTCTTGGCACGACCATATTATCCATTGGCATAGGAGTGTATTACGGTTGGATAAAGTGAGTTGATATTATTAATATTCATAAGAAAGATATCTATATAATATATTTTATAGAAAAACCCAGAGGAAGACGGAAACATGTTCTCCTTCAGACATAAAATCAAAGCGAGATTTGGGTTCAGAGAAGATGAATGAATATCTGATGGGATCCCGAAATATGAAAGTTCTTCCCGTAGCTATGAGTTTAATAGCCAGGTGAGACTTGAATATAGTTATTAATTAATAATAATATTTAATAATATGTAACTAATAATATGGAATTTATAATATGTTTTATATATTAATTCCCTAAATTTTCAGCTATATTTCAGGCGTTTCAATACTTGGCATCCCTTCGGAAGTCTATAATTACGGCACACAATATTGTCTTATTGTCATACCAATTCTTGTTCATGGTCTGATTGTCTCTTATATTTACTTGCCCGTGTTTTCCACTCTCCAAGTTGGCTCATCTTTTGAGGTAGGTTTGAAAATTACCAATTTTTGTTCTTATATATTATAATATTTATATTATATTATAATATTTATAATATAATTAATAATAAATAGTATTTGGAGATGCGTTTCCATTCGATTATACGCAGCATTGCATCTATTATTTTCGTGTTGAATGTGGTAAGTTATGTTTATATATTTAAATAATACTTTTCTTTTAATTAATGATTATTTTTTAGACAATGTATTTACCTTTTCTGGTATATTTACCTGCTCTGGCTCTGAATCAGGGTAAGTTTTATCTAAAAATATAAAATTAATTCAAAAACTTGTCTCATTTTGAATTTTTTTGCAGTTTCTGGCCTTAACTTGATAATGATAGAAGTATTTATAATTTTGGTATGCGTTATATACACTATTTTGGTAAGACATATTACTTTATAAACATAAACTGATAAAAAAATAAAACCTTCTTTCAAGATTTTGTGCATTCTTAAATTAAAATCTTGATATAAGACCTAAAGTTATGGAATTGCGAGATTTTAAGCTTCATTTAAAACCAAAACAACTAAATTATAGAGTAAAAAAATCTCAAAAGAAGACGAAAATATTCTTGCGCTACTTTCGTAACCAAAAGTCTTGAAAAATGACAAAAAGTCTTGAATTTTGATGAAGAAAATGAACTATCTTACCAAACATTCAGAACCTTTAACATATATAATTTAATAATTTCTTATATAACAACTTTTTAGGGCGGCCTTAAAGCTGTGGTCCACACAGACGTCTGGCAGGTGGTGATCATGTTCCTCTCTGTCCTGGTTGTGGCCATTCTGGCCACTTGCTACATCGAAGATTTGGAAGCGTTCTGGAACGGCTTAGATCAAGGAGGACGTCTTATAATTGCCAACTTCAGTCCCTCGTTGTACGATCGTCAAACAGTTTTGAGTGTGCTCATCGGGGGCTTATTTTACTGGACTTCTACCAACGCCATAGCCCCCACGATGGTCCATCGGTACATGTCGCTTCCCTCGCTGAACAAGGCCAGAGCTGCGATCTTTATATTCAGCATTGGATCGGCCCTATTTTTCTTTATTCTTTGCTTCCTGGGAGTGCTGATCTTTCACAGTTACCAGGACTGCGATCCATTGAGTGCGGGATTGATTCAGGTAACAATATATATCTTTAAAGTTACAGAAATCATTCAGAAACATTCACTTTTCTCCCCAGGATGCTGATCAACTGATGCCCCTCTTTGTGATCAAGATTGCGGGTGATATCTATGGCATGCCCGGTCTCTTTATAGCGGGAATATTTGGAGCTGGTCTTAGTTCCCTTTCGGTGTACTTCAACTCCACTTCGCTGGTGATCCTGGAGGATATTGTGCGTGGCTGCTTTAAAATGCAGCCCAGCGAAAGAGCCTCCACTGTCTTGGTGAAGTCCACCATCGTTGTTCTGGGTGTCCTCTCGTTTGCTCTGGTCTTCCTCCTCGAGCAGGCAAGCGGCGTTTTGGGCATCTGGACCTCAGTGGCGGCCATTGCATCCGGAGCTGTCTTTGGGATTTTCACCCTGGGAATGCTGGTTCCCTGGGCGAATACCATGGGCGTGGCAGTGGGAGCGATAGCCGGGTTCCTTCTCTCCGGATGGACAACTTTCGGAATGCAGATCACAGCCGCAGCGGGACACTTGAATTCCCATAAACTTCCCGTCTCCGTGGAAGGCTGTACGGGCAATGTGACGCTTCAAGAAAATACTTGGATGGATGAGGATGAGGTGTTTCCACTGTACCGGTTGTCCTACCACTGGGTGACCCCCATCGGGGTGATAACCACCATTTTGGTGGGTTCTGTGGTCTCCCTGGTGACCAAACACACAGATATGAAGACTATTAATCCGGATTTAATATCACCAGTTGTTCATAGGTACAGAGATGATTTTGAATTATATTTTTATAAATTTACAGATATATATATAATATTATTTAAATCCTGTTATTTCAGGTTCCTTCCAAAGGAATGCTTCAATCGTATTAATCTGAATGCTCCGCAACGAAGTGATCTCGATAATAGAATATAAAATATTTGTTATTTTCGTTCTTTGAAATTTGTTATTGTTATTAAAATTAAGGAATACTGTACTGAGTATTAAGTATTATGTTCATTAAATATAAACGGATACTATTAATAAGAGTTCCTATTTTGTTCCTTGATTCCCTCAAGAAGTCTTAAAACATTTCAAAAAGCCTCAAATCTTGAAGCTAATATACAAATTATTGGTGGAATACAATAAAAATTCGACTGGAAATGACTTTTAGAAATGTCGAAATGTAAAAAAAAAAGAAATAAATCATCTAAAAATAGCTTAATACTTTCCAAAAAGCTTAAACAAATTAAAAAAAAAAAAAAACTTCCAGACAAACTTCTGCAGAAACTAAACACTTGAATCCCAGAGTTTATCCAAAGAGTCTTTGTGTTTTTTTTAAGACTTTAATTTTTTTCAAACAACAAACCCAACTCGTATCTTTTTTTACCAAGCTCTGTTATATATTTTTTATAGATTAAGTACATTGTACACTTCTAGATAAATGTTAGGGTCTCGATTCGGTGTTGATAAGACTCTTCACAGTTTATATGTCTGAACTTGATAGGAATCTCAGATAACTAACTAACAGTAGAGTTATATAACCGCAAATCTCAGTTCCATGCAAAACCTAAATAAATTTCACAGACATTAGCCTAGAAGACGTCGTTGGGAATGGATAGCTATAGACTGGGAATTGTCGACTATACTGTGTTCCTTGGAGCCACCATATTGTCCATTGGTATAGGAGTGTATTACGGTTGGATAAGGTAAGTGAACCCAAAAACTAATATTATTCCAGAGGAAATATATCAAAAAAATTTAGAAAAAGCAAAAAAACTGCGGAAGCATGTCCTCCAGGCACGAAATCAAAGCAGAATTTGGGTTCAGAGAAGATGAACGAATATCTGATGGGATCCCACGAGCTGAATGTGCTGCCAGTTGCTATGAGTTTGATAGCTGGGTGAGTTCATGATCACTTTCTTCAATTTGTGCTTGAATACTTATCTCAATTATAAAGATATATTTCGGCTGTTACTATTGTGGGAAATCCCTCTGAAATCTACAACTATGGCACACAATATAGCATTGTGATCATAACAATCTTCATTCAGGCCATCATAGTATCCTTTGTTTATTTGCCGGTGTACTCTGCTCTTCAGGTTGGATCATCGTATGAGGTAGGAACTAAGAATATTATATA
Source organism: Drosophila watanabei (assembly GCA_008042575.1). Classification (NCBI taxonomy): domain Eukaryota; kingdom Metazoa; phylum Arthropoda; class Insecta; order Diptera; family Drosophilidae; genus Drosophila; species Drosophila watanabei. Next base: position 104,884 of record VNJS01016322.1, read on the forward strand.
TTATATTATATATAATAAACCTAAATATAATATATATTACAGTACCTTGAGATGCGTTTCCATCCCATAATACGAAGTATAGTTTCTATTATATTCGTTTTAGATTCGGTAAGTTAAATTAATAGGTTAAGAAAAGTACAAATATTTTCAATGAAATTTATTTTTAGATATTATATTTGCCTTTTGTCATATATGTTCCTGCTCTTGCTTTGAATCAGGGTAAGTTTTAGTTAAAAAAGATTCTATTTAACTTAATTATATTACCTTTTTAATACACAGTTTCTGGCCTAAATCTGCATATAATATCAGCTGTGAGCTTTGCAGTGTGCGTGATATATACTTTATTGGTAAGTTCTTCCAACTCAAAAATGGTTACAAATATCTTTAATAATAATAATAAATATATTAATAATTTATTATAATTTATAGGGCGGTCTGAAGGCCGTGGTCCACACAGATGTCTGGCAGGTGGTGATCATGTTTATCTCCGTCCTGGTAGTGACCATAGTGGCCACTTGCAACATAGAAAACATGGAAAACTTCTGGTTTAATTTAGATCAAAGAGGACGTCTCATTTTTGGCAACATCAATCCATCGCCATATGTTCGTCACACCGTGTGGAGCGTTCTTATAGGGACCACGTTCCACTGGATCTCCATTAATGCAGTAAACCAGACCATGGTGCAGCGTTACATGTCCTTACCATCCCTGAACAAAGCCAGGACTGCCATTTTTATCTTCGCAGTTGGAGCTGCCTTCTTTATCTTACTTCTCTGCTTTTTGGGATTGATAATCTCTGACATGTTCAAGGACTGCGATCCGTTAAGTGCGGGATTGATTACGGTAAATATAGAAATTATTACATTTATTTAATTTATATATCTTTTTCCTTCTTTCTTGCTTAGAACGACGATCAGCTGGTACCCCTTTTTGTGGTCAAAAGTGTGGGTCATATCTATGGCATGCCTGGTCTCTTTATAGCCGGAATATTTGGAGCAGGTTTGAGTTCAATGTCTGTGTACTTGAATGCCACTTCACTGGTGATCCTGAAGGACATTGTGCACGGCTGCTTCAAAATGCAGCCCAGCGAAGGGACCTCCACTATTTTGGTCAAGTCCAGCATCGTCTTAATGGGCATTCTGGGATATGCCCTGATCTTTCTCCTGGAACAAGTGAGCGGCATCCTCGCTATTTGCACCTCAGTTACAGCCATCGCAGCGAGTGCCACCTTTGGAATGTTTACACTGGGAATGCTGGTTCCCTGGGCTAATACCATTGGCACAGCAGTTGGTGGTATAGCCGGGTTCCTTCTCTCAGGATGGATTACTTTTGGCATGCAGATCGAAGCGGCTGCAGGACACCTGAACTCCCAGAAACTTCCCGTCTCCGTGGAAGGTTGTACGGGCAATGTGACGCTTCCAGAAACTACTTGGATGGATGAGGATGAGGTGTTTCCTCTGTACCGGTTGTCCTACCATTGGGTTAATCCTATTGGAGTGATAACCACCATTGTGGTTGGTTCTCTGGTCTCCCTGGTGGCCAGACCCACGAAAAGGAAGACTGTGAACCCAGATTTATTATCACCAGTTATTCATAGGTAACAAAATTTATGTATTATTTTATTTTTTTCAGGTTAAAATAACATTTGCAACGCATTTTTAATTTAATTTTTACAAATTAATATCAATGTGTTCCTTATTTTCAATAATTTAGAAGATCTAATGAACATTTCCATTTCAGATTCCTGCCAAAAAAATGCTTTAAGCTACGGAATACGGAGATCCAAAATTGGGAATAAAATATAGACTAATGTAGTCTGTATATATGTACTTATATATATCGGTCAGTAAACGGATAGCCTTGTGGATATGTCTACAAATAACATTTGAGTAATTATATTTTTGACCAAAAGTTGTATTTTTGTTTAATAATTTATTTTCTTTTTAATGAAAAAAGAAACAAATCGAATACATTTTTAAAGATCAAAAAGATTTCTAAAATCATTGAACAGAAATTATTGTAAAATATTTGTATATTATTATATTATACATATTATTAATATAGATAAAAAACAAAATCGTACGCTTTTTATTTTAGTTTTGTTTACGATTTTTTAAGTAGTTGAACTGTATAAAACAACTTAAAAATGATTATTTGTTTCTTAATATTTTTATTATTATTTTATTATTTTTTTTTTTACTAAAAAAGAAACTTGAAATCTAAAAACAAATATAATTTTATTTAAGCAGCCTGAGAGGCTAATAAAATGGTTTTTTTTTTAACAATTAAAGTTAAACATCGATGCACTCTCTTCCTTGAAGCTCCAACCGAGACCCAAAGAGAGAACGACCGCCAATGCATTTGCAAAGTTTTTGCTGCCTCTGCTGCAGAGCTGCTTTGGCATGGGTGTGTGTGCCCGCTCTCGCACACAAACAACAAAAGCGCATCATCAACAAGAATGATAAAGCAAACGAGAGCAAAGACCCCGCCAAAAGCCGAACAAATAACAACAACAACAACAAATAAAATAAAAAAAACAAAAGCGGGGAGTGGTGTGGAGTCATTACTGCCTGTGGAAAAGAGGGGCACAGCAGTAAATGGGGAGCCCAAGCGCACAAGTATAGCGCACACACTCGCACACACAGAAAAGAGGGGGGCGAGAGAGCGCGAGTGGAAGGGGGCATCGCGCAATGAGCGCGTGTACCGTACTGAACACACAGCGTAATGTAAAATCGTCGCTCTCCACAAAACTGGGAGCCTGTTGGCATTCAGTACATTTTGTTACTTTTGTGCACGCAGCTCCGCATTTTGGAGGAACACTCGGGGAAAAAGGCCGGAAAAAAAGCCCGGAGCGGAACTCGCAAGGGGAATATGTGAACAACTTACCGCTCAGACAGGAGAAGTTGGAGTTGTAATGGACACTCTTCTCTCACTCTCTCTCCTTCTTTGATTCTGTGTGCAGCCACAGCCCCCCATTGGAGTCCTTTGAAAAAAATCAGCGTACATATGTGTCGTAATGGAACCCTAGGGCAATCTTCGCTCGCATGGTGCATGGTTGTGTTACATTGGGAAAAGGAGCCCAGATTTCGCAGCCGCGCGATGCACTTGCAAAAGCCCCACCGTGAGAGAGTGAGAGAGAGAGGAGTGTGAGCGAGAGCAGCCAAAGTGGGCGGAGCAGGAGCGCCCACCGATTTTTTGCAGTCGCTTAGTCTCCTCGCAAATCTCGATACAATGTTAATGTGCACCAATACCAGTGCAGCTGCTGTATCAGCCGGCAGAGTGCACAGATGAGTGACGAATGCTGCTGCGTTTGCTGCACGCCGCTGAGTGCGCCTTCGTCTTCTGGGCTGTTTTCGTGTTTTGGCGTGTGGGGGCACAGTTTTGCAGCTTGCAATCCGATGCACTTGCTCCTGCACTGTCCCCCATTCCGTACCTCCTTCCCCGCAGCTCAGCTGGCCGTTTTTTTTTAATGTGTGAGAGACTATATCTGTCTTTTTCTGGCTGAGCGCTGCATTTACACATGTGCCATGCACTTGCACAGTAGGCTCGAAACTCTTAGGCAATATATAAAAATAATAAAACATCAAAATGTACCTATTATAAAATCTGTTGTTGATTAATAAAAAAACCATTGAAAAACAGAACTTAAGAAATGTTTATTTTGTGGTCTCCAAATTAAAATTAATAACTTAGCCCAAAGTGCATTGTAATTCCGTTCATTCTACCCGTGTTGGTTCCACCGTAAGTAAACTGCATTGCTCTTTTGCTCTTCAGTCCGAATGTCTTTGTCTCGCTTGCTCGCTTTGAAAAAAGGCAACTGAACAGCACGATGAGGTATCTTCTCGCTCGCTTGCTCTCTTTTTTTGCCCCTCTTTCGCCCCCGCCTCGTACAAGTAGGTCGGTTGGACTGTGCATTTTTATTTTGTTACACAATTCCGGAGCCGAGAAATCGCTGGCTGCATCGGTGCTGCGCCTCTGTTACAAAATATTGACGAAGAAAAATCATACAACGTTTTTTTTTTCAAACCGCTTTTTTTCAACCATTTTTCATCGGTGCAACGCCAGCGAAATGTGATTTTTAGCCTAAGTTTTGAAGAGCGCGGGGTGCTTCTATTTTAGGGGGCAGTCTGGACATCTATGCGGTTGCCTCTCAGCCCGATGGGGTTTTTCATTTTGGGGGAAAACTGTGGACAGGATTTTTCCTAGGCGCCAAATAGATGCAACCAGTTGGAGTTGCACAGGTGTGTTGCAACTGCAGCGGTGCTGCTCGGTGCCGGTGCTGCTCGGGCTGCCGCTTTGAGAGATCGTCTAACAGAAAAGCAAAAACCGAAAGCCAAAAGAGTTTTCCCAGCAACTGCATTCGGAACTAGGCTCGCCGCCGACTAGGCTTCGTTTCTGTCTCGGTCCCACCATAGCTCTTCGTCGGCTGGCGGAGCACAGATGGCCGAGCATCGGCAGATGCACTTTTCGCTGCACTCGATGCACTTTTCAAATGTGCGAGTACGAGTGCACCGAGAGGGGGGGACACACATTACAGTTTTCCAAGCTAGCATGGCAGAAGGGGGCGGCGATAGGAGCCCTAGCAATACACCTCCTCTCCCCTTAACCACCTTGTTCTAGCCCAGCTCTTGCTCTTTGCTCTCGGAGAGGGAGAGAGTACAGTCATGGAATGGGTGTGAGCGAGATAAGTGCTGCGACGTGCACATAGAAGAAATTGCGATGACGTTGGCGTAATTGCAGCACAAAGCCAAAGAATAAAGGAGGAGGGGGAATATGGAAGGAAGGCAGAAGGAAAAATTAAGGAATATAGAATATAGCGAGCTAATCTCACCGTAGTAACTGAAGAAATTTTTATTTAATATTCTAATATTATATTATATTCCAATTGTCTGACTTCTTCTTATTGGATATTATTTACTTGTCTAATTAAAATGTTTGTGACTAGTACAAACTTGCAGCACTAGAATAATAAATAAATTAATTAAATTAAAATTAAAAGTTGTAAAAAGTAAAAATATGTAAAACATATCAAATCACAATAAAATAAAATAAAGATAAATGGCAAAAGTGTTTCTCTCATAATAGGTAAATCTATATTTTTTTTTATTATTATTATTTTAGTACCTCTATAAATTTTAAATAAATTCCAGTTAATTCTTTATTTAATATATTTTTATATCTAAAATGTTACCCAGTTAATACTAAAACCAAATCATATGGCTAACAACAAGACTCTCTGGTTCTCTCTTCGTGTTCTTTTTTGTTGTATGGGCAAAGAACGTACGAAGAGCGGGAACGATATTACGGTGCAATGCACTGGCCGCGGGTACATTGGCCCCACTCTCGCACACAAACAACCAAAACAAGCTGATGACCGACCTTCCCTCTCTACTGCCTGCTGCCGTCTCGCTCTTTGTCTTGTTGCGCCGCTCAACACGTTCGCCGTTACGTGTTACGTATGCGACTTTCGGATTCTGATCGCCTGTTCCATTAACATGGCATGACGCAAACTCCACCGAGAACGTACATTTCGGACCCACAAAGCGCCTCCAACAGATTCGAGTGGATCCCAAAAGGCAGGAGAGATGGAGCATGGATGCGTTCAGGGGTTCCCCGCTTTCCGGGGGCAACTCCTTAACAGCGACGCGCATAGAAAATCATTAGAAGTTACCCAAGAGCTACCAAGTTGTCATAGAAATAGCAAAAGTCTGGACGCAACTCTGGGGCCGAGCCCGAGCCCTCCCCACAGTGGGGTTTCGAGTGGAGGAGCCCGGGCTTGGGTTTCAGGTTCTGGCTTTGGCTCGGGATTGGTTTCTTCTGAACGCGCGCCGGACTTGGTTTGGGTTCCGTTCCGTTCCTCCTCGACACGCTAACATCGATTGGGGGGCGCCGCCGTGGTTTTGTTGGGGGCTGTAAAATTAACATAACAAAAAAGGGAACACTTGTCGTCGTACCTCCCCCTCCCTACACACTTACCATTTTTCCCCCATTATAATTTCACAATTTTTATAGCGCAATTTCTTGGAGCCTGTTCGATTATATTTTAAGCACACAAACCGCCGTGGCCCAAGGTATCCATTGTCCCGGGCAGGGGATTTCGTGGTTCCTGGGCCACTTTTTCGGTTCGGCGGGGCACGCCTTCTAAAATTATAATTTATTATTATTATATTTCGTTTGCTTAATTGCACCAGGAAAACAGAAGTAATCGCCACCACAAACAGCGGAGCAAAAGCCGCCGAATCCACACCGACATGCATTCAAGCCACAGCGCCGGAAACAGGCCACCATCCTCGTTCAGGCCATGGCCAGAAAGCCACTTCCCATTACCACTTCGATCGCGCACAAGAAGAAATAATTTATTAAATAGATTATATTTTATTTAAATGATTTTTATTTGATTGTTATTAAACCTTTTTAATTAAAGGAACTACATTTTAGCTAATTGTAAAAAATAATATTAGGAAGAAAAATATTATTTGTGACTTATTTTTAAAACCAGACCGTTTCAAGAGGTTTTCTTACTTTTTCGTACTCCAAAAATCCGATCAATATAAGTTTACAAATTGCAAAATAATTTAAATTCCTATTAAGAGAATCTTTATAAATTCAATTAATCAAAATCAGTATGTTATAAATGGATTTATAAAATTCTGATATTATTTGCAAATGCAATAAATAGTTATAAAATACTTATCTGTAATTAAATTCTTGATACATTTAAATACGCATTATTATTAATTTAAATTAAATATATTTGAAAATTTCTGATATATTTGAAAATGATGCTCCAAATTTTTATATCGTAAAGAAAACAAGTTTTAAAATTGCAAAATAATTTCAATTTCTATTAAGAGAATCTTTATAAATTAAATTAATCAAAATTAGTATGTTATAAATGGATTTTGAAAATTCTGATATTGTTTACGAATGCAATAAATAGTTATAAAATACTTATCTGTAATTAAATTCTTGATACATTTAAATATGCATAATTATTAATTTAAATTAAATATAATTGAAAATTTCTGATATTCCGAGGCTACGAAAAATGATGCACAAATTTTTATATCGTAAAGAAAACAAGTTTTAAAATTGCAAAATAATTTAAATTTCTATTAAGAGAATCTTTATAAATTAAAATAATCAAAAATAGTATGTTATGAATGGATTTAGAAAATTCTGATATTATTTACGAATGCAATAAATAGTTATAAAATACTTATCTGTAATTAAATTCTTGATACATTTAAATATGCATAATTATTAATTTAAATTAAATATAATTGAAAATTTCTGATATTCCGAGGCTACGAAAAATGATGCACAAATTTTTATATCGTAAAGAAAACAAGTTTTAAAATTGCAAAATAATTTAAATTTCTATTAAGAGAATCTTTATAAATTAAAATAATCAAAAATAGTATGTTATGAATGGATTTAGAAAATTCTGATATTATTTACGAATGCAATAAATAGTTATAAAATACTTATCTGTAATTAAATTCTTGATACATTTAAATATGCATAATTATTAATTTAAATTAAATATAATTGAAAATTTCTGATATTCCGAGGCTACGAAAAATGATGCACAAATTTTTATATCGTAAAGAAAACAAGTTTTAAAATTGCAAAATAATTTAAATTTCTATTAAGAGAATCTTTATAAATTAAAATAATCAAAAATAGTATGTTATGAATGGATTTAGAAAATTCTGATATTATTTACGAATGCAATAAATAGTTATAAAATACTTATCTGTAATTAAATTCTTGATACATTTAAATATGCATAATTATTAATTTAAATTAAATATAATTGAAAATTTCTGATATTCCGAGGCTACGAAAAATGATGCACAAATTTTTATATCGTAAAGAAAACAAGTTTTAAAATTGCAAAATAATTTAAATTTCTATTAAGAGAATCTTTATAAATTAAAATAATCAAAAATAGTATGTTATGAATGGATTTAGAAAATTCTGATATTATTTACGAATGCAATAAATAGTTATAAAATACTTATCTGTAATTAAATTCTTGATACATTTAAATATGCATAATTATTAATTTAAATTAAATATAATTGAAAATTTCTGATATTCCGAGGCTACGAAAAATGATGCACAAATTTTTATATCGTAAAGAAAACAAGTTTTAAAATTGCAAAATAATTTAAATTTCTATTAAGAGAATCTTTATAAATTAAAATAATCAAAAATAGTATGTTATGAATGGATTTAGAAAATTCTGATATTATTTACGAATGCAATAAATAGTTATAAAATACTTATCTGTAATTAAATTCTTGATACATTTAAATATGCATAATTATTAATTTAAATTAAATATAATTGAAA
>VNJS01016323.1:0-130526 GCA_008042575.1 Drosophila watanabei
CAGGATCTGATAAATCTAATGCTCTATTGAAAACATCCGTGAAATTATTGACTCTTCTATGCTGACGTGCCTGATGCAGTTTATTTGCCTTATATAGTATGTTTTATTGCGTGCTTCTGACGCTTCTTCGTCATAATAGCCGACCGAAGGTATATTGCTTTATTTATTTTCCAATTATTGTTTCTCAATAACATTGATTTTGCCAATATAAAGTTTTAATGGTAGCATCCGATAGTTTTGCTTATTTTTAAAATGTTTTTTGGTCCCATTGCCTATTTTTTTATTTAATTTTTAAATTTAGGCAAAAATAACGTTTTTTACCAACAAAATAGGTTGAATGCTATGAGAAATTCATGATTTTATTTAACTTGTTCAAAATTATTCGATTTTTTGTTCTTAATAGGAGTTGTCCGGCTTTTTGCGCCATATTTCAAACAGACCAGCGTTAGAAAACTCGAATATACCTGTAGAAAAATCGAATTTACTCAGATTGTGCGCATTTGTGCACATTGAGACATATTGCCGTTTCTTCAGAATTAATGGCTCTACGAAATGCATTTGGACTTACACCTAAACATCGATATATATTTTTTGTAAGTCTTTGTGAAATTAATTTTTTTTTCCGAAAAATTACCTTAAAGAACACATAGGAAAAACGCAAAAATATTAGGAAGACATGCACAGATCAAAATATAGGTACACACAACACATAGTACAAACATGTAAGATTGGTGTCAATCAAAAATTGGATCAAAAATTTGTTTTACTTTTGAGTTTCGCACTTTTAAAGTCACCCAACAGAAAATTGCCTACATTGCAGCGTGTGCCCTTTGGCTGCAACAGCTGACTTTAACAGTCTGTAAGCTTAACAGTGGTCTGTTAATTAACATTTTTGGTACTGAACTTTACAGAGCCATATATTTTTAAGATATTTGCATAAAAAAAACACAAATTTTTAAAGATCGATAAAATGACTAAATACCACGAAATCGGGCAAATTCCCCATAGTGCCTTGGAGTGTGCTGTGGTTGTGTCTGAGCGAGTGTTTGTGTGTGTTGCTGTGCCAAAATGCCAAGCAATTTGCTCCAAACACATAAATCCAGGCAAATAATTGCTGTAATGGCACGCAGTCGCTAAGATTTCTTTTGCTGGCCCCATTTTGATAGAGAGCCAGAGCTTAAAATATGCATTTTGGCTTTGGTCTTTAGATTCTGCAACCAAGATTGCTCCCATGATCCACCAATCGATAAAGTTTAGCATGCATGTGCCTGGGTACAGTGGGATGTGGGTAAAGTGAACGAGTTTTAGCTGTAGCTTGAATATTTATAAACCCTTTAAATTCTTCAATATGAATTAGCCTTTTCTCCCATAAAAGTATGCTATGATTTTGCACAAACCAATGCTACTCTATTTCATGACCGGAATTTTCAAACAAAGCCTTCGAAAGGTATCATTTTCAACTGCGTGGTTGAATTTCAATGAGTTCAACTGTATCCTGTCTATCTAGGCTCTTGTATCCTCTGAATATCTGATAGATATCCGACTGGCGCTAAGCCAAAGTGCGTTCGCTGCTTGGCGGCGTCTGTCGAGCCCACTTTGGACGCCGCTTTGTTTGCCCTCGCTCCGGCGACTGCTATGGTTCCTCTTCCTCCTTCTCCTGCTGCTCCTCAACAACCCACACATATCCTGCAGCCCCTGCTCCTTCATTTCGGACCCATTGTTTGCCTATGGCAAGCGCAGTGTTGTTACTGCAAATACTCGACAACGCACACATGTGTGTCCTTTGGCATTGTTTGCTGAATTTATTGCACGAATTTCGGAATTGGCTCTTGGCGACTGTTTGTAGTTTTATTTTACTTGTATTCTATTTTTTGTTGTATTTTTTTTATGCCCATATAAAAGCGTGTGTGGACAGAGGCGCGTGTCCTTGAGGCTTATGCTAAAAACAATGACTACTCCTGTCCCGTCCAAGTATTTATTGAGGCGGCCACAAAACATCACACATCCTCGGTTCATCCGGGCATCCTCACATCCTGCCAGGGAGGGGCAGCCAGGTGGCTGCTTTATGATTTATGCTTGTGTCATGTTAATTAGCACGATCTCCGGCCTGATTAGGGTTGCCCGCGTTGCGCATACGTCACGTTGTCGCAGGCCTAAATTATTCGCCACAAAAAAAAAAACAAAACCGAAAAAAGAAAATTCCAGCCACAGGCTAAACAAATATGACACGTGTACGTAACGCATACACAGTAAATGCTGCTCTTAGTTAACGGATTAAAGTTTTTGATTTTAGAATTTACATCTTACTAAAATAAAGGAAAATTGTACATCCTTCCTCTATTTATTTATAAAATAAAGTAGTCTATTTAATATAAAATAAAGTAGTATGTGCTTTTCTATTTATTTATTAGGAACATTTTTTCGTTATTAATATTCAAATTCTACAGGAAACAAAATAAACCATTTCCAGCTTGTACATTTTTACCATAAGGTCCCAAGGATTTCGTACACACCTGACTACTTCTTGTTGAACTTTCGCATTGGTCAGGGAAGTCAGCGAATAAGTATTTAATTTACTTTCTCAGAAAGTCAACTCACCTTGCCCATTTTCTTCTGAGAATTAAGCGTAGTCACCCGGTTCAGCGACCGTCGGCGAACAAAGGCTCGGCAAGAACAAAGAAGTGCCGGCGTGGAATGAACTCCAATTTGATTTCATTACTCTCCGTAATTAGTAATTAGTTGGCAAATTGAAGCGAGGAACTCGGCTTGGATTACACTTCGCTCAGGACGAACTTTCACTGTACCCCGAAAAGCGACAAAGTTTCGGGGACGTCGTTGGGCTGCCAGAGATATTATGCTTGTAATTTCCTTGCTCGTCCTGGCTGCTGCCTTTCATGTGTCGGGCATCCGCTTCAGAGCGAAGCACGAAGGACGCAGGACCTCTTCGAGTGCAGTCACATGGAATATATTGCGTATACGCCATGTAATGAATACTCTTCAGCCAATTGACAACGCCCGGAACGTATTTATGAACGAAGCGAAAAACAATTGAGGGTCCTTGGAGCGAGAGGCATAAATATGCAACATGTTTCGGTGCGTGCCTCGTGTGCTTCATGGGCTTCCCTTGTCCCAGGACACATCCTGTGTCCTACAGTAATCGTAAAGCGTAAACCCAACTTAAAACCAATGAATTTGTGCCACATTCTCGTTAAGAGTAATGCATAAATTACCACAGAATGCGGATTTCCACTGTCGTCTGCCTGGCTGCCTAACTGCAAAGTCCTGAAAGTCTCCTCTCCTGGCAACGAGACCATTTATTCACAACTCAGCACCCAAAGCCGGCTCATTTGGCTTATAACCAAGGCCCAAAAAAGAAAAACAAAGGCTATATTATCCTGTCAAGGCTGGGACTTTTGCTGTCTCCCTCATGTGTGTAGGTTTTCGTTTTATAAATAATCTTGATTAGCCTTTTTGTGGGAAATCTTTATAAATAGAAGATAGATTTAACCTGTCTTAATGGGATTTTAAAAATATTTTAAATAAATAATAATACTTATTAATAATATTATGAGCAATATTTAATATACAAACCTTTTGTAAACAGCGCAAAGGAGGTATTCAATTTACCTATAAATGTACTTAAAATTTGTTGCTTAGTTCATTTAGTTTTACACTCAATAAGAGATTTTAAATCTCTTGAAAATATCTGGCAACTTCAGTCAAGATTATGTTAATAACATAGACTAACATCAACAAGACTATGTTAATAAATTTGCCACAAAAAAGAACAAACGAGAGTAGAACGTGTTTATGAAAGCTCTGCCATAAACTTTATCTATATTAAAATTCGTAGCAAATCTGCAGTTGTTTGGCTGCCAAACTTTAGAGGTGATTTTAATTTTCTTATAACTCCTATGGCTTGAATATAAAACGTAAGTTAAAAGAACTCACACACGAGGCCAAGGAAAATGTTTATAAATCATCTACGTAGGTAGACCAGCATCTCAGCGTTGACCACTTAAACCATAACCCTGATCCGACATATACACACACGTACTATATAAATGGCCTAAAACAATGGAATTTGCTTGACAAGGTCTTCTTGTCTACTTGCCTGTGTGTCAAAAGTTCTAAAAATAATTGAGGTTTTCATTGTTTATAGTCAAGACAAAAAAAAAAACCTTTATAAATAGCTGTGTGGACATTTTAAGACTTTAAAGGCAAAGAAAGCTTCGTTGCAGCTTGAAGGTTATTAATGTTCATTGTAGTCTGTTTGTTTGCATTTCATTTAATTTCAACTCAGCCACAAATGCTGTCTTTTGAATTTATAAATGTGTACTAAGCAATATTTCAAGAGAAAAAAAACCATATAATAGAGAGCAAATACAATGCTATCTCCATGCCAAGGATGAATTTATTTATTTAAATATTTTGTGGTCACTAGTTTGTTGTTGATAGTTCCACTGAAAACCACAAGTTTTCTTTTAAAGAGAATTTATTAACGTTATTGTTGTTTCTGGATCAATAAATGTTTGTATTTATAGAAGTATTTAATTATTTTCAGAGGAAGTATCATTATTTATGGCCCATAATTATAACAAAATCTAACTGTCAAACTGCTTGTTCAAGGCTTTATTTTATTCATTTTTACATAGCTAGCACTTTGTAGATTGATTATCAGGAAGTTTTCTTTAAAGATTTGAGTTTGATTTTAATTGTCATTATTTTATGGATGCTTTTTTATTAAAGACTAAAATGAAGTTTTATTTATGAGTGTATTTATACTATTTGCCAGATTTTTTGTGCTTAATTAAATTCTGTTAATATTGTTTTAGTCTGCAAAGCCATGATACAGACTAGCTTACAGCTTTGCTTAAATTAAAGATATACGAATATAAAAAGCCTCTCTTTAGAAGGACTTACACATATTCTAAATAAAACAAACAAAGACTAAAGCGGTACATTTTATTTATATTTATCATATCATATTATTGTTTATTTTTGTATTTGTTTATTTAAATTAAACTCTTCTTTCTCTGAAGCCTGCCTTAACACTTGAAGTCGAGCAATAAATTGTATAAGCCAGCTGCACTGCATGTTTTCCGGCCAGATTCAGGCAGATATATAAATAAGCCGACATGCAGAGTGGCTGGCATACATATTTTAGGGCCTGGCTGTAATCGCTGAACTAAACAAGGCGCCACTCATGGCGCCACAAGTACATGCGTTGCATGCCCCGGGATCCATGATTTATGCATAGGCCGCAACACGACCGCCACGAACACAACTCAATGTCGGGGCAATTATGAATATGAATGTAATAATTGAAAATGGGCTTTAATTAAACGCTGCCGTATTTTTAGCTTCAAAAACGGATTTGAATAGACGTCTATATCCGTAATATATCCTGTGTCCTGTGTCCTCTGGCCGTCCGTCCCGTTGTGGGCGCGCCTAATCCAATTAACTGTCATAGACACACAAATTTGCCGTCACTCAATTTGGGGCGGGCAGCTGTGACAGTTTCTGCCAGGCCCCAAAAGGGGGCCTAGGATACGGGGATACAAGGATACGGGGCCGGGGCCGGGGTCAGAGGTCAGCGAGGGAGAGACAGGAGCCGGCGGCACCACCTTGTATGTGTCAATTTTCGGTTTCAGTTACCGACTGTTGGTGGCACTTTCGGAAATTGTTTCAACAACGGTTTGTAATTTCACACGCCGCAAAGTGATTAGCCCGGCTTTGTCCTGTGACCCTCCCGAACGCTTATATCCTTGATTGAATCCCCAAACTAAGCCAAAAGCTAGGCAAGGCACTGACAAAATAGAACTGTTTGATTTGTTTGTTTAATGGTTTATGGGGGGGACAAGTTTTGAGGTAAACAATAATAACAAATTACCTTTAGTTTTGAACCAAACTTTAGTCCTTCATTAAATTTGCATTTACATATCATTATAGATCCTATTGCAATTTTCTACTAAAAACTCAAGGCTTATGAATATGTTTTAGGGAATATAATTTAGAATAGGCACTCCTTGGGGGAAATATATAGATACCTAAATAAGTAAGAACTATTCAACTAAGAGTATATTACATTTATGGTTAAGAAAACGCTGATATTGATCTCATTCCTATGAATAAATAAATAAATTATAAATCATACAGTTATACAGGTTTCAAATCTATTTAAATGACACCCAAAAGTAGGTTTCAATATCAAACAACCAAACGTAAACGCTAAATCTTAGCTGAAGTATTTGCGTTCTGCCTGCCTTCTTTTAGACATCAATTTAAATTAATTTCAATTCCCCAAAATAAATATTTTCACACCTTTTCTTTCTCAGTGCCTTGAAACCGAAACTAACCAAAAACCACTTTTCGTTTTTTCTTCCTTCTCCTTTATGCAGTGACAGCCGAGTTTGATGTGAAAAGCGGAAGCGTGGGAAACCCAGAGGAAACGGGGGCCAACAACATAGTGTGTGTGCAAATTGATATAGTCCGGGGGCAACGGAGCAGCATGGATGAGGAGCACGACGACGATCGAGTAATATGAGATTAGATGGGGCTCTAGAGCCCCGGCCCCGCTACGGAGCTGAACCGTCGTTCAATTGCCGCCTGCCATCGAGGCGCTTGACCCGCGGACGATGTGAGACGCCCGACCGTCGCCAGCAACCGCCGCCGTCCGTCGACGAAGACGACGAGGCCACAGATGCCGAGTGTTTGACCAACAGCAGCAGCACAAGCACAAGTCACTTGTACTTAAACCAAAAAGTGGGTGTCGCGACATTAGCAGCCGCAAGGACACCAGCAACAGCTACACCAGCGCCCAGAGCAACACCAACCAAAGGACAAGCAACAGGAGCAACAGGAGGAGCAGCCCCAACAGGAGGACGCAACAACATTGTCGCCACCCTGAAAACGCGTGCCCAGCCATCGTTAATGACCATGGCGCCCAACGTGGGGCGGAAGTCGTCGTCGCTGGGATGGGCCAGGTCCTGGTCATGGACATGGCACCAGGGTGGGAGCCAGCTCCTATGCCTGATAGCCGTTATGGCCCTGCTGCCGCCACTGACGCTGGGCGATGACGGTGATAATTTCTTTGCCGTGAATGCCTTTAGCGCGGGCCCGGAGACGACAACGCCAGAGTTCGGTAAGTAGTCCAAGTCCAAGATAAGATTGCAGCAGCAGAAGCACCACCGCCACCGACAGGATTACGTCCAGCCCATAGGCTTGGCTTTATAGAGTGGGAAATATAGTCCGCACACTGACGTCACCGCAGAGGAGGTGTCATATATGTATGATGCGGCTGCCTTGACAGTCTTTTGTTCCCCCTTTAGCCCGAAGGCGAGGCAATTTCATTGCAATTGCATAAGCAGCTATTTTGGCGAAAAAGCCTGCTAAATAATTCAGTGGCAATGCGACTTTGTGGCCGGATAAATTCTGTGAGAAGATGTCACTTCTGTGGCAGAAATAAGCTCTGGTTTAATTGAGGATTTGGGTTTATCCTTATGGAATTTCAATTTTTTAGGCTTTCCATAGCTCATAAAACCTTAACCAAAGTCTGCTAAGCATGCTTAACATTTTTTTATTAACTAAATTTTCAACCCACTTATTTGAGATTTGAATATCTTTGAGTACATACGTATTCTTCCCTCAATACTTCTCTCATGCTTTCCACAGTTAATAAAGTGTCAAACCTTTTCCTTCTTAATAAAACTCAATTCTGGGAGAAGCAGGAAAGCCAGCCTCAAGGCGCAATTCTTTACATAATTCCCACATAGCTTCCTCTTCTGTAAGCCCATAAGCCAATGTGCTTTTTGGCTTCTTTATTCCCACTCATCCACTCATCCTTTGCCGAGCAATGAAGTAGTTTCCTCATACGAAACTTAAATGGACTTGATATGGAAAAAATGTGCCAAAGTTTGGCCTGTACTTCCAGCTATTTCTTTTTGTACTGACAGTGTACAGGGTGCGAGTGTAGGTAGGGTTAATGATAGCGCCGAAATAGGCAAAGTTGGCCCAGTTTGGGTTAATTATAAATGGCGCCGGGCGCTAATGCAGCTCGCTGGCCGCTTAATCACTGATATGTGCAATTTGTAGGGGACTTTGTGGGCCATGACTATTGGGTAATCGCTTTCTGGTGCGACTCGCCATCAAAAGGTTGGCCTCGGGTCACGGACATGGTCCATAGGAGGCCGCCAGGCAGCCACCACTTTGTCAACACTTTCATAGAATTTTCCCACCGAGTTTCCACGGAAACCAAATAAAATCTAGCTGCGAGGCTGCGCCAGCTGCTTTTTCTCCTCTTTTTTTATTCTTTGCTTGCTTTTTGATCCTGTTTTACGTGGAGGGTACTCCGGGGTCCATTGGGGTCGAGTTTGGCCCTAATGCATGAGTAATAGTTGTTGATGGGATAACCTTCTTGGGCCTACAGAATTCCGGAAGGCAGCACAAGGACCTACTTTCAGGGCCATTGATTTAATCAATTTGGTGTCTTACCACTCATCCTTTGAAATTAGGCCTTATTTTTATTGGCTTTCCAGCTAAAGTTTAAAACTTAAGACCCTTAAGTCCTTAGGCATTTTAAACGAATTTGTTTTCGGTGCTAAGAAGTGGGTTTCTTTTTATTTAAAGCGAAAAATCAAATAGATCCTTGTAACTTGAACAGGAAATAACAGCTAAGGCATAGAACTTTGAATTTGGCTTTAGACATTTATTTTTAACGTTAAAGGTTTTCGCAGACATTTGTATACTTTTAATATACACTAATTTATGTCTTTTCAACACTTTTAAGCTCTCACATTTATGACAAATTAATAATTAACTTGTAATACTAGAGTTTTCTTTTAAATATATATTTTATAGAATATCTATAGAATAAACATTTGGCTGATTGGCTTTCAGACTTCACTTAAACCTTGATACATTAGCTTTAACTTTATCCTTATTAATTAAATGCTTTCACAAATTATCATATACTTTTGAATGGAATTATCACATTAGTCTTATCTTTCACTTTAATTTATTAGCTTTCTTAAGAGTTCAAGTTTTTGTTGTATTTGTTTTAATTTCAAGTTTCAAGTATTCAACCACGTTTTGATTTCTGGGAAGTAGCTGCCATTGATTAGATTAACATTTATTCATGTTAAGTGCCTTTGAAAGTCCCTCGCTTGAAAATAAATCAAAAACCAGGTAATCAGCACCTATTATTAAATACAAGAAAATAAGGGAAAAACGAGGTAGCCAAAAGTCAGGCATTACCCAGTTTTACCTCAGTTCGCCTTGGTTCTATGTGGTATATTTTTTCATTTCATTTTTTTTTTAGAGCCCCTTGTAAGGCAAAGCCCTATTCATAGCCCGGTTAGTGAGTGCATTTAAAAATAAACCGCAAGCAAATAGACTTGGGCCTGCTAACAAACACATAAAGGTTGGGCTGGGTCGGGCTGGGGGCGCGCACACACACACTGGGGGCAGGCATCTGGAAAATGGCGCACCCCCGTTAGCTGCATGAGCAGCCATTTTGTTTTTGTCTTTGCCCTTCCGCTTCCGCTGGCTTAAATGGCGGGGCGCATCGCATCCGCCGCTGCTGCCTTTTCAGTCGTCGCGGTCTTGGTCGCGGTAATTACGGGCCGGGAGTATCAACAAAATTAGTGAGGCAACTGAAAAGGCAGCGACAGCTAAACACTAAGAAAAATAAGCATCTCTAGGGATCAGAAATATAAATAATAAATCATTTTAAATATATAAAAACCGGGTAATTTCGAAGCCATATCAAGACAGTATAAATTTTAGGTTAATTTAATTGAAAACTCAATGAAATCATCAACCTCATCATATCTCTCTATTTTTCCACGTGTGAAAACCTGAGATTTCTCACACATTGTCGGCTCCGGCCGCGCCGGAGTGGAGAGTCGCTCCCAAGAGCTTAATTAAGATGTGAAGGGCCGCCGCCGACTCGAGTGTGTGCGTCGTCGTGAGTCATGTTTTTATTCCATTCAAACTTAATGAAGGATTCCTAGTGCAGCCCCGAGTATCCTCCAATCCTCGGAAGCCCCATATCCTCGGGGGAAGAGAAAAAATCCACACACTCACACAGGCACACAACACCTCTCGCCAAGGCTGCTAAAGAATTTACATTTTAATCTGCCGCCAAAGTCGTTGGGGGATTTCCAAAAATAAAAAAATGAAAGAAAAAACAAGCACTTTGCTAAAGTTTTTCCCCAGCCTTTGTATATTGATATGGGAAAGTTTTTGTGCGGCGGTTTTTCATTACAAATTTTACGCCTGGGATTAGTCACGTTTTCTGTTCGCTAACCAAAATCCTTGCCTTATCCTTTTGCACAGATTATGCAAGCCGCGGCCAGAAGAAGTTCGGGGACAAGTGCGAGAATACCTTGGAGTGCGGCTTCCCGGGCTCCATATGCGATCCCAAGAAGAAGTCCTGCCAGTGTACCGAGGATCTGCCCGTAACCAATCACATTGATAAATGTGGCAAAGGTAAGGCCATTACTGTTGAACCTTTTCCTTCCCCCCTTTTCCCCCTTTTCCTCCGCTGTCACTCTGCCAAGTTTTCATTAAAAAAAGCTGCAACGGCAGCAGCAGCTACCCACAGCCTTGCCTTGATTGCGGGGTGCAGCCACAAATCCTGTTTTTCTGTAAATTAAAATAGAAAACTTGGCAACAGAAGGAGGATTGGGTTTGGGAACCCCCGACTAATGCAAGTTTGACATAATTATAATATATATACTACAGATAGACACGTGCGCTTCTGTAAATTAATATCAAATTGAGAAATCAAGAAACTAGTGGACATTCCAAATGCATATTTATGGCCGGGCCACACATTGAGGAGCCACTGTCATTCGATGATATATTTTTATGGGCGTGACTCAAAACTATCTGGCGACCAGTGATCGACTCTGACAGCCGTGACAGTCAGTCCGTCAGTCAGATGTATCTATATCTGTATCTGCGTGTGTATCTGACCGGTAATCCCCCGGTTGTTCCATGATAATATTTTGTCACCGGCGGACAAAGTGGCCAGAGCAGTGGAAAGTCAATCGGACTTCAATCGAAGCCATTAAATCAATCCGCAAACAGGAGCGACAGTTAACAAATATGTTTTCCGCCAGATATCGGGGCGGACGGAGGTCTGGTCTTTGGTCTGACCTGTTATGTGCACAGGGAAAAATAATTTTCAACTTATTAAAATGACTGAATAAGAAAAATGAAGTTTAAATGCTTTTAATACAAAGGTTTACTTAAGAAACTTCCTTAATGGAGCACACTTTTAAAACACCGAAAACCCCAAAAATACTTAACGGATATTTATTTCAAAACTAAATGGCACGAAGCTCGAAATAATCTATTAACCTCTTGAAGAAGTAATTGATGCTTAGTAATCAATAATTCTCTTTAGATCTTAAAAACTTAATGAATCACAAGATTTAAGTCTTTGCTAAATGTTTTAGGAAACTAGTTAATACAATAAATATAGTTTTAAGCAGTATTTAGGTCAAGTAATACTACCTTAATTCCACTTCAGTGTACAAATCCTTTTCATTTGTCAGCTTAACTGATTCCATTTCTCTTTCTTTCCGATTCCTGATTCCGGTCCTGATACCCTCGCTGGACTTTCTGATTCCCGGATTCCTTAGAGGCCGCCGTGAACGAGTCCTGCTTCTTCAATGAGCAATGCGAGATGCGTTACTTCCAGACGGAATGCCGGGACGGACGGTGCGTCTGCCGCTTCGAGATGTCGCCCATTTGGGCCAAGGATGGGTCCGTGGAGTGCAAAGGTCGGTGGCTGCCGGCCAGCGCAGTGGATATGGAAGTGGATGTGGATGTGGAACTGTGTGTGGTTAATGGACTGATGTCTTGTTGCTGTGTCGTTGCAGGGCGCCAGGATAAGCGGGGACCCGAGACCTACATCGATCCGGCCATGATTGGCGTGCTGGTAGGAATGGCATTGATGTTTGTTATTATTTGTGTCGTCCTGCGATTGTTTAGCCAGTGAGTAAATTGCAATGCAAACATCTTCATCGCCCCCCGGCACCGCACACACACACGCCGCACACTCATCACACACACACTCGGGCACACTTTTGCACTATTTAAACAGCAAATCTAGGTCAATAGTCACTTGCTTTGAAATTTACGGGAGAGTGAGGCTTGAAAGGAGGAAATTTATATATTATAGCGATTAATAAACATTCATGAGCTCAAGTTTATAGTCGGTTTATTGCTATAAAAGTTATATTATTGCATATACGTTCAACCTTTGAAATCTCCTGGTAGTTTTTGATATTAAATTTATTTGCATTTATAGTAATTAGTAGTATTATGCTGTATTTTATGAGCCCCGTTTTATGTGTTATTGCTATCAATGAATTACTTGAACCTTTCATTTAGCTTTCTTTTATTTAAGAATTTTCCTCGAGAGGAATAGTGTTATCTGCCAAGCCACCTCCTTACATCCTGTGCAAATCAGCGAGCGACCTTTGAACTTAGTTCCAAATATCTCATCTTATGGCATCTCATCTCATCGCATCTAAGCCCATCCTAACTGCTTGCTCGCAATAAACCGGGTCAATTGGCCTGTCGATGCTTCGATGGGGCTTCTTCATTAATTTGTGGTTGGTTGCTGGGCAAAGCGATACATAATTCGAGCACCAATTAATTTTCTAGTCTGTTGAACAGAAAGCTCCATTAATTGGCGGCGCTGCTATCTCACTATCACACACCCCGGCACATCCGCTTGTCATACTACTCCTCCATCCAGCTCCTGCTCCTCCTGCTCCTGCTCCTCCCGAACGTAACTAATTTCTGGCTAAATATTTTCCTCTTTTTGCAGGGCTCGCTGGCGGGAGAACCGGACCATCTTCAATACGCCGAATCCGCGCCTGATGAACGTCTCTCTGCTGAGGGACAGCAAGCTGCTCCATGGCCAGGAGCGTCGCGGCTCCCGGATGTCGGTCCGGGCGCCATCTCGACAGCCCAGCATGGCCTCGCTGCGTCCCCATTCGCCGAATCCGTCGCTAGGTAAGACAGGTTTGTATCCATTACTAGTGCCTCTTACTCTAGCTCCATCTCCTTTGGAGTTGGAGCTGGAATCGATATCGATTGTCCTTGCCCTTGCTCTCTCTCTCTCTCTCTGTCGCTCTGGTCTGCCGCGATTGCATTTTTGATTTTTACATTTTATCCTGGTTTATGTTTTCATAATTTCAACTGAGTTTTCCCAAAAAGGGGTTCGGAAAATGGCAAAAATTGACGAAAAGGGTTTGCTGAAAATATATCGATATTATATTGATATTTAAATCAAAAGACGAAACAATTTTAAATCGATTTTTAACGCTGCGATAAGTGCGATAAATAGTTATGCTGATTGACGTAGAAAAAATATAAATTAAATAATTTAATATTCCAAATTGATACTTTGTTATTTTCCAAAACTAATTTAATTCTATATCAAATTTATTTTCTCTCCTTCTGTTTGCCATTTTTCGAGCCCTTCATTTGTCGACAGCTTGCCAAACCTTTTTATTACAGCCAAACTATACGAAAAGAGAAAGAGATACCCCTAAATACTTATCCAATCAATCAATCAGTCAATCAGTCAGTCAGTCAGTCAATCAGTCAGCAATTGATCAGTCAGTCACCAAAAACAAGTAACAAACCAAATCATTCAGAACCAACCCAAAACTAAAGACACTCGGTGGTATGGTTGCACTCGAAAAACGTGATGGGAGTGTGATGAAAGCCCCTTGAAATTGGACAGAACAGGAAAGTTTATCTAAACTTGTACAGTGGAGAACATTTGCATAGATAAATAATTCAGGGGAGAATAATTAACAACTTGTTCCAAGAGTTTATAAATGGAAACTAGAACTTAATAAACTTACAAGTGGCTTTTTGACAGAATTAAGTTGCTTTGGAATGTACAATGAAATGTAAAGGCCTGGTAAAGGGTTAGTCTTGTTTTAATTTTAATATTATATAGACCAGATACAACTTTAGCCTTTAATTGTACTTAAAAGACAAAAAGAGTAACATAAAATAGTTAAAAGGTAAATAGATTCTCATAATGAGCTATAAATTCAGTGGAGTTTATTTTCTTTCTATTTCTTAGAGATTAATGAACTCTAAAGTAGTTGGTGAAAATCTTTCCCTTTCGAATGTTAAGTTCAACTTTAATAACTTGAACAAGTTGAATCTTCTCTTGATATTTAATTATTAGTCTGACTAAATGTATAAAACCCTGAAAAGGTGTAATATCGCTTTCACCAACTTAAAAATAAATAATTGTTGAGTATTATCTATAAATTTCCTTAAACTTGAAAGGCATAAAATGATACCTTACTTTTTTAAAGGAGACCTATGATTTATTGCCCTGGCAATCCCTTTAAATTATTATTGAAGCCTGCAACTAATGGACTGGGCAGCATAGTGGTCATATTAGCCACCGTTCTGCCTTTTTTTCCTCTTTTTTTGGCTGGGGGCTCAATCAATTTGACTGACAGTTTAAGAAGCGTTTTACTCAACGCCATTACGGCGATAATTGTTGTTGTGCTAAGCCCAGCGGACAGTTGTTTGAAATTACCTTCCATTTTTGTTCTGTTTTTGGGTTATTTATATTGTTATTTGAGTTTCTGGCCCCCCTGAACCCTCAATGTCGCGTGCTGAAAGCGAAAATATTAAACGTATTCCAACCGCTCATATTCCCCGTCGCCCACCAACAACAAAAAATATACAAAATATACACACAAACGAACCCAAACACGAACAAACTCGGAACAAAACACAAATAAACCCCACTGAAAACGGACATCGGACAACGGGAAACGGGAAACCCAACGACTCGGATTCGAACCCCGAAAGGACGCATGATCCGCTCGAAGAGCAACACGCGCTCCAGTGACTCGCGGGTCAGCGACGTGTCCACCTGCTCCCGCCTGCTGGAGCACCCGCATCCGCACTCGCATCCGCATTCGCATCCGAGCGCCGCCAGCCAGCACAACCTGGTCCACAGCCATTTTTTGCCCTATGTGCCAACAACAACGACGCCCAGCACTGTTACAGTCGCGGCCCATACAGTCACGACCACCACAACGTATGCTGCCACCTCGGCCACGCCTTCGCCCACGCCCACGCCTACGCCAACGCCCCTGCCCAGCACCAGCAGCACCACCTACGATGTGTCCATGGCGGGGACAATGGCACCAGCAGCAGCCTGCGGCAGGACGAACAAGTTCTAGAGAACACCGCATATATCGCAAAAATATATATCATCATAGATCATGTGTATCTGTCTGTAAACGTATCACGCTATAGAAACGCAAAGAAAACGCTAAGAAACGCTTCCATATCGGGGTCCATGAGGTAGGCAGACCTGCGAGCAGCATATAAACCCACAAAAAATATAGATGAACCCACTAGCAACCCACCAGTCTGCGTAGTGTTCTCGTAAACGTTGATGTCCTCGTCTAGCGAACGTTGTTGTGACCAAATAATAATATTACCGTTGTATTCGTACCCGTAATATGTAATTCGTAATCGTACATTCGGGGAAATTGCGCTACTTAAATCAGTTATTGAAAAGAGTTATCTTTAAAGTTCTAGTTGCTTTTAGGAGTATTTATAATTATATGCCAATGTTATGTGATTCAGAATAGTATCGCTTCTTTTCCTAAGTATTTTCTTTAAAAATTTTCCGCTGTAACTCAGTTGTTCCTAAAGATTCCCAACTAGTTCTATCCAAGAACTTTACAAATAATGTCAAATTTTCAGAGAATATCTATGTACATATTTACTTAACTATTTACCGATATTTTGCTTGATATTAATATTCCACAAATAAAAATGTAATGTTTCTCTACTTTTTTCTATTTTTAATCATTTTCAACGTTATGGTTCTCAACTGGTTCTATTTGAAATTTATTAGATTTGAGTATTATTGTCACAACATAAAATGGTTCTGTTTCTATTTAGATGAAAATATATTCTTCCTTAAAGATTTTTAATCTATGCAGAATTCTAATGCTATAGTTACTACTCTCCATTGTAAGTCAGCTTCTTTGGTATAATTCTCCACTGGTTCTATTCGAGAATTTGTATGATTAAGTTGTATACAATATGAGGATTTAATTTAATAATCTAATATAGTTACCCAAGTGAGAAATAATTTCTTCAGCACTATTTTTGTGGTGTATAATTTTCTTTATTATAATTCCGAACGGACTGTATTCCTATCCTGGTTTAGTAATGATAATGTTCACAGGGAATTAATATGTTTAAATATACCCAAAGATCTTAGATATCTCTTTTAACCCTTTTAAACACTTCTGAATTTCAATGATCTCTCTCTTATTAATAACTGATTTTAGGCCTCCCTCTTTTCCCCCAGTGTACCGCTCGTAGTCGTTCGTTGTACTCGTTGTTGTTCTTGTTCTTGGCTCGCAGTGTTGTTACCCTAGAATGTAAGCTGTAGTCGAGAGTTGCGGTTAAACCTGTATGTACTACTAAATACTCCAACCTCCACTACTCCTGCCACCGCTAACTAGAAGCTCCCTAGAGAAACACCAACAGAAATACAAGACACCAGATACAGATACAAGAATAAACGATCGTAGATACTCTAACTCTAACTCTTACTCTGCCAAAAAGAAACCGTCATCGAAACCTGTCTCTTTCTTAACCTATTTTGATCCATTGCAGCATCCCCTCTTTAGTTGAGTTCTCGCCTTTGGTTTCCTTCCTTTCTAGCACGGCTACATATAGTTTCCTTACTTAACTCTGGCTTCGTTAGTTAGTTGATAATACCAAGTAGAAGGGGGCTCGAGTGCGAGCGCCCCGTTGAGACCACATTGCTGTTGTCCTGTTGTGATGCCCAACGATAACTTCCCTGTCAGCCGGTTATCCGTAGAGTGTAGTTGCAGCCAGTAATCTAATGCTAATACTAATGATCTTTCCGTTTCCGGTTCCCCTCCCTCAGGCTCCCATTCCGAATCGCATGGCAGTGCCAGCAACGCCTCCGCCACCTCGGTGCGTTCCAATCGCAGCAACTCGGTGGCTCCCGGCAAGGTGGCTTCAGCCCACCATGAGCGCCATGGCTCGGCCCATCGTCAGCATCATGGCCACCACCAGCAGCATCAGCAGCAGCAGCACCACCACCAGCAGCTGGAGTCGCCCCAGGAGCAGCAGGCGCTGACCACCAACATCACCACCAATCCGGTGGCCGAGAGCGTCACCGTGGAGATCATAGAGCCGGGACACAAGTAGGATGCGGATTTGCTAGCGAGAATTGAAGGATAAGGCGAGACACGACTAACTGGCTAACTCTCTGGACACGAAAACACTCAAAGATCACGATAATGCGCACGCGATAATAATAACATTACGAACACAAAATATACACACGACACACAAACGATGCCATATTCGTTAGACTCTCTTTTTCGGAACATTAATGTAACACACACATTTTTTTAAAGGCAACCAATAACATAAACAATTATATAATTATACCACACACACCAACAACCACAACTAAACGCTAAATGAATTACTAACACAGTAACAACAAATAATTGAAAGAAAGAAAGAAAAAAAACTTGCATAACAAATTCATACTACTCTATTTTTTTCAACCAAAAAAATAACAAACCAAGCTAAGCAAAGGCAAAACTTTATTAATTTAACATAGAGAATAATATTGTAATGCAGTTTATATATATATTAAACTAAGCTTTGGGTTAAAGGCTTTAAGGATTAACAAGAACAAAAACAAAAACGAAAACAAAAAACACACCGCGTAGAGGCAGTAGAGAGCAGATCTCACTCGTAGTGTTCCCATAGAGCCAACAGGCCGGAAAGCTGACACACAACGCCTTATCTATATAGTACTTTATAGTGACAAAGCTCTAGCTCTCCAAATCGCCGCTCTAGCTCCCAAAATATGGATGTTATTAAACCAAAAAAAAGAATCCTTACAAAAAATGAAACAAAAAAAGAGCCGAAAATAGAAAGAGAAATAGAAGTCGGTGGGAGAAGGACGAAATATTTAACAACCTCGGGACCATATTTTATAATCAAAATATGCGTTTCATTGCGAAGCACGCACATTCACATTATTCTTGATTTTGGTTCCACAACTATATTTCCAACTATATGTGTAAACCAGCTTTAGGGAACACTCCTCACACACCATGATACTGAGGATAATGATTATACAAGACGGCTTGAAATCTAAATTGACTTCCAATTCAATGCTATATAGGAATGCTAGTATCCATTGTATTTTTATTGGTTAAATCAAAAATCAAAAATCTCACAAAAGCACTCGAGAACCCTTAAGGGCTAACCCCTACAGGGACTTGCCATTGGGCTAGTCGAGAATAGGGGAAGATTCTGGGGTCTGTCCAATGCCAAGTTCGGATCTCTCTCCCATTTTGTAGCCATAGGAATATATAGAACTTTGAAGAAATATATGATGATAAGGTTTAGTTGGAAGAAACCCCAAGGAAACCGCACACAGAAACCGAATCAATTCTCATTTTTGCTTTTGTGCTCAATCAAAGAAGCTTAACTGTGAGAAATACCAAAAATAAATACAAACGTAGAGTTGCTTGGAGAACTTCTAGCTAAAACAATTACAGTTAGAGAAAACAATTAAATAAAAACGAAAAAAGACAAAAAAAAACATTTTATTAAAGCATCGAATTTTTCTTAACAAAAACGAAAAACAAAAAATGAGCAAACAAACAATCTTATTTCTAGGACAAACCAAATCTAGTTACTTATTTACATTCAATATATAATAGAAATCAAGAAAGAAAAAACAATTTAGACTTTGGAATTTGGGGAAGAATTTCAAGGTTTAACTTTGTTTTTTAACACTCTACAGTTAAGCACAAGAAAAGGAAGAATTCAAAGAACGCGGATCACTGATTTTTCTATTTACATCAAAAGATAAATTAATAAATAATGTTGAAGGCAGACTTTAAGCGAATTTTAAATAAGCTAAAACGAACAAGAGGAGACCGAAGAGAATATTTTAAAACCAATTATATATACATACATGAATATGCTTTATTTACTTTAAAAATATTTACATTATATACACGACAAACAACAAGAACAACCTACATACATACAACTATATTATATGAAAGGAAGGAAACTTGTATTAAACAAAACCAGAATGCGATAAATTCATTTACACTCTACCAAAAAGGGAAATTTTATATATGAATGCTAATCTTATATACATCTAGAATCCAAATGCCATATATATGTCGCACATCTAAGTTAAAACTAAATCTTTAAGCCTAGAAGAACAGACGAGCGGAGAAGCAACTTGTAGAGTTCAACAAAACAAAACAAACATTTCGATATTTCTCATGTGACTTGAAACCAAAGGACAACTACTAGCAAAGATCTCGTAGTTAGTAGAGAGAGCGAATCAAAGCCAGACAGTACGAGTAGCTGAAATTAGAGGACATACAAAAAAATAAACAAACAAAAACAAAAATGAAAACCTGCTGCAAGGATAATTGCTTTTTCCAACAGAAACCTTCATTCAAGAAGACGATGCCAGCAGAAGTACGAGTATATATTATAAAGTACATATTAAATATATATACATATATATAAACTATATTTAAAGATCAGTTCACTATAATAAAGTCTATAATTACCATACCTTACAGAACGAAACAGCCCCCAAGGCTCTCTTTTATTTATTATCAAAAAGTATCCCCCAGTCTTTCACAGCGTCGTCCCCTTGTAGCCCACCTCCAGCAGGGAGTTTCTCTCCTCCGTCTTCTTGCCCAGCACCCGCTTCCGGTAGCTCTGCTCGGCCAGGTACCGCAGATGCTGAGCCGTGCCCACGCCCGTCTTCTCCACGAACCGATGCAGGTAGCCGTGCCTGTTGTGGAGCAGCTCGTGGGGATGCCCCAGCTCCACCACGCGGCCCATGTCCACCACCATCACCCGGTCGTTGTCCATCACCGTGTGCAGGCGATGGGCAATGGTCAGGACTGTGCAGTGCGCAAACTTGGTGTGGATGGCCTCCTGGATGAGGTTGTCGGTCCTGGAAAGGAAGAGTGCAAAAGCTTTAAAATATAATTTCGTAAATTTAGGTTCTTTACTTATATTTATTTTATGCTAATATGTTATTTCTTGAATTTTAAATTTGAAATTAATGCTTTTCATGTCTTGTCAACATCGAAGTCTTAAGTTGCACTTTAAGAGTTTAATGCTAACTGCTCTCTTACGATATGTCTACCAACTCTAACTAAACCAAACTCTTTATATTTTCAAAATAACCTCTCCTATAACCTTTTTAAACTCTCATATAATTTAAATAAAATCTTATAGATAAAGCTGGCATTATTTGTACACAGTTATTATAACATCTTTTCATATTCTTTACCATATACCGCCAAAGTAATGTTAGTGAATGGGTCATGACCAATTAGAATGATCTAGATTTTTGGTGACACTTTAAGATATTTTGATCTTTCGTTTGTTTTGGGAATTATTCAATCACTCAAGCTACCTTTAAAAAAAATGCAAACTAATCTTGGTTAGTCATCTTATGTTACAGAGACATCAGGTAAAAAATAGTAATATAAATATAAACTATATGCAGTTGCTTCCATACCCTTTTTTTGCTGCTATCTGATCATTCGATTAAATTAGATTTAATCACTACTTAGCTAGTTATTCCAAAGAACAAGGTTTACACTTACTGTGGATCCACATTGGCCGTTGCCTCGTCCATAATGAGTATCTTGTTCTGACGGAGCAGGGCCCTGGCCAGGCAGACCTGCTGCCTTTGGCCCATGCTGAAGTTGGCCCCACAGTCGTGGACGCGGCAGTAGATGCCGTCCTTGAGGTTCGAGACAAACTCCTTCAGCTTGACGGCCTCCAGGGCCAGCCAGAGCTCCGCGTCCGTCTTCTCCTCGAACGGGTCGAGGTTGAAGCGGAGCGAGCCCGAGAAGAGTATAGGATCCTGCGGGATAATCGAGATCCTGCGACGCAGATCGTGCAGCCCCAATTCCGATGTCTCGAAGCCATCGATGGCGATGTGGCCATCGATGTGAGCCAGCCGGAAGAGGGCCGCCACAATGGAGGACTTGCCAGCCGCCGTGTGGCCCACGATCCCGATCTTCTCCTCGCCGCGAATCGTAAAGTTCAGACCCTTGAGGATGTAGGGTCCATGGTCATTATACTTAAGCCTCAGGTCGCGGAAGTCCAGCTGCCCGCTACTGGGCCATTGAGCCGGCAGATTGACCGACTCCTCTGTCTCGTAGGCCGGCTCCGAGGGTATATTGGCGTACTCTAGGACCCTCTCCACGCTGGTCATATTGTTCTCCAGCTCCACCGTCTGGCGCATTCCCGCCTGGCACATCAGCACCAGCTTCATGGACTGGGTAATGGCCAGGCCCACATCCCCGCTGTAGTACCCACGACTCCTGTCGAAGAGCAGGAAGCTGAATGTCACAGCCAGGATGTACAGCACGCAGATCAGGTCCGTCCAGAAGGCAAAGGCCCGGTTGATGCTCACATGAAGGTAGAGTGCCGAAGTGTTCTCGTTCTGGTAGTGATGGAAATCCTGCTCCATGCGCTTGGCCCCGTTGAGAGCACGGATGGTGGCCAGTCCCCGGAAGGTGGCATTCGTGTGGGAGTAGATGGGACTGCGGGCTGTGAATATAATGTAAGTAATGTAAATTAGGGAAGGAATTAGGACAATAATTATCCTATGATAACTTACAGATAGTTTCAATCCTCTTTAAACTCCTGCTAGCTCCTATGTACAGGCACCGACATCCATAGAGCAAAGCCACCACCACGATAGCAGGAATAAGGAGCCACGTATTGGCCGTGCTGACCACTGCAAGCACAGCCAGTCCATTTACCACAAACTCAATGGAGTCCATCAGCGAGGCGGGCAGGTTGATGTCAATGGCCAGGATGTCGCTGGAGAAGCGGTTGAGGATCCGGCCGGAGGTGGCGAGCGTAAAGAACTGCATGCAGGCACTGATGATGCCCCGGAAGAGATAATTATGGATCCTCAAGGATATCCGCAAGGTCATTGCGAAGAAGCCAAAGGTGCGCAGCACGTAGAAAATGAGAGTGCTGAGGATGAGCAGCGTGTACAGGATAACCATGCGCATGCGAGTCCTGTGGTACTCGGGAATGGGTTCGTGCTGATTGGGCTCCGTTTCCTCCCAAGTGGCCCTGGAAATTGGGATAAATTTTAAATATGTTAATTGTATTTCTGAGTATTTTGTATAAATATTTAATTCCTGTTGCATTTAAACATTATTTAAATTGCATAATTTCATAATTCTTTATTAACATGCTTTCAAAATGAAGATTGTTTACTAATTTCGTGAATTTCGTTTATTTTCGGTAAATGAGCCCCTATGACGAGGTTATTTGTTGATTCCGGAATAGCCATATAACATGTGGCGTCCAGATAGTAGAGTCTGCTCCATCTGCTCGGAAATACCGCCAATATTTATGGCAATCAACAACTGGAACAGGTAGACGAGTGATTTTTTATCAATATCTTTTTGTTATTAACCTTGTAGCTATAAATCTATAAATCAGACTTTCTGACACTGTGACTCATTTTTCCGCGTTAATTTTGGACAAAGTGGAAGTGAGGGAAATATTCTGCCTTGTTTATTTTATTTACAAACAGATTTGTTAATTTTTTAAAACCTATAAACTGTACATAATTTTGCAGAGTTCACCACATAAAAACTACACAGATTTATTCACGAATTATATGGAAATTATAAAGAAATATTGTAATTAAGAATAAATAAATAATAACTTACCACTTGGACAAAAAGATATCCATGGTGGCCTCTGAGGCACGAGCCACCACGAACATGAGCAGAATCAGGCCTACCACCAGAGGATGCCCAAGGACCTTGAGGTATGCCCGATAGGTATTGAGTTTCACAGAGCCCCGGTGCTGCTGCTCCTTGAACTGCTGCTGCAGCTGATCGCGGTCAAGGTGCTCCTCCTGGGACAAGGACTTCCTTGGCTCCGGATCCTCGTAGACACTATCCGTGCGCATAGCGCGCAGCTTGGCCACCTCGGCATCGTTGGCCACCGACATCCGAAAGCGGATGAGCTTCTTCAGAGCATCGTACTGACCCTGAATGGAGATTCGCCCGCCCTCGAGCAGCACCAAGTGGTCGACATGCCGGAGCAGCTGCACCCGATGCGTGACCAGAATGCGGATCTTCTTGCACAGGAACTCGTTGAGGCAGCGATCCAGCAGGATTTTGCTGATGTTTGAGTCCACGGCGGAGAGTGGATCGTCCAATAGGTAAATATCAGCCTTACGGTAAACAGCTCTCGCCAGGCTGACCCTAGCCTTCTGCCCTCCACTGAGACTAGCTCCACCCTCGCCCACTCGCGTGTTGTCCCCCGCCGGCAGGTGCTCCAAGTCCTTGTCCAGGTGACAGACCCGCAGGACCTCGTGGTAGCGCTGCTCGTCGTAGGGCTCCGTAAAGAGGATATTCTCGCGAAGAGTGCCCCGGGCGACCCAGGGCTCCTGGGGAGCATAGCTCAGGACACCGTTGAGCTCAACACTGCCGCTGATGAAGTCCAGCTCACCGAGGATGGCCTGGAGCAGAGTGCTCTTGCCGGCGCCCACGGTGCCCACTATGCCAACGAATTGCTGGTCGCTGGCCTGGAAGCTCACGTCCTCGATGTGGCGATGTCGCTTCTCCTGCTGCGCCTGGTCCCAGCTGGCGGTGAGCTTCTGCACCGATATGCTCTTGACCTCAGCCCGGGGATTGTTGGTGCGTCCCGGGAAGTTTCCGTGCTGCGGATCAGTTTCGGGATCCTTGAAGTTATCCACGCCACCATCGGCGGGGTTCTCCTGCTGGAAGAGGAAATCCCTGACGCGATTCGCCACCACAAACGTTTCCACCCACATGTTGATGGCCAAGGGCCAGGAATGGAGCAGCGAGTCGTTGAGATGGTCGTAGTAGCTGGACACGATGAAGACCTTCTGCGAGGTGACCAAGTCCCCCGAGAAGACGTACGTGACGAGGGAGAGGAACAGCGATAGCTTCGAGATCATGCCCGTGCACTGCAGTCCCGCGTAGATGTACGTCGATCCCTTGATGGCCTTCATCTCCTCCTTGCGCACCTTGCCGATCAGCTTGGCAAAGGACTTCTCCCACGCATACATCTTGATCAGCTGCATGGCCGCGATGATCTCGTTCATCAGCTTCACCCGCTCATCCCCGTAGTCCGCCGACTGACGCTTGTACCGCGCTATGGCCCGCGCCGCCCACGCCTGCAGGGGTATAAAGGCCACGATGGTGCCCAGTCCCACGGCCGCTGGCCAGCCAATCAGTTGGTAAATTATGTACACAAACACCACAGCCTCTAGCGGACCCCGCCACAGCTCGTGGAAGCAGTAGAAGGACTCGTTGAAGGTCGGCAGATCCGTGGCCATCAGGGCAATGGCATAGCCACTCACTCCACTGTTGCCCGCCGCCACAGAGACGCGCAGGAACTTCCTGTAGACCAATCCAGCGCAGGCCAAGCGGACACGGGAGCCCACGCGGAACAGGTACTTCATGAAGGGGTGAAAGAACAGTCCCGAGATCAAGGAGCAGAGCACCACGCCCATGGCATACAGGTACGCCGAGTGCTTGCTGATGTTCTCGGTGCTCTCCGAGAAGAAGGACACCAGGCCGCCCAGCATCAAGGGCTGCGTTGTGCTGCGGAAGCCATCAAATTTAGAGTTAGATTTCAGACCCAGATTTCACAGATTCACCGTGATAAGTAGTCTCCCCGTTTAACCTCTATAAATACTCACTGGACAGCGATGGACATGATTGAGTAGACAATGCTCATGGGCACAAAGCTCCAGGCATAGGCTCTGAATATCATGCGCAGGACATGGGGATGCTTGCGCTTCAGCTCCTGCTCCCAGAAGCCCAACAGGTAGCCGGAGACGTGGGTGCTCTCGAGACTCGGCTCGGGGGCGTAGAGGTCGGCGGGATCGAGGCTATGGCGCAGACCCTTCATGAGGATCTCCCGCGTCCAGCTGGAAGGAGACAGAGAGCACCAGGTTGGGGGTTTGTTTATTGACGGACATGCTGTGACAGGTGTCGCCCGGCTGTCGCAAATTCTTTTATCGCTATTATCGCCACCAAAGGCAAATCCACTCGCGCCGTAAATTCCGACTGACGGCCAAGGTGCTGGTCATATACTATATCTGCCCGAGGCGGAGTCGGTGGCGATGGGCAGTTCGTCAAAGCGACAGGCGACGAGAGATAACTTATCAGCGCAGGACTTCAAGAGGGGTCGTCAGCCCGCCTCCTCACGAGTTCACTAATTTAGAAGCATTACGTATACGCCACGAATATTACGTATACGCAAGGGCACACTGCACTCACATAAAGAACCACTTGGAGAGGAAGTTGGCCTTTGTGACCGGATTCGGCTTTCGCTCCTCATAGACCGCACTCATGGTGGTCACCGACTATAATATCGAACGGCACTGCGCGTACACATAGGTGTTCACCAAGATCCTTGCTTGTTGCCACGACTCAAGACCGCTCGCGTGCTATTCTTGCGCCGCTCCACTCGTTACTGGCTGCCTGCCAGCTGGACACTTCAATTTTAACTAACCAAGCAACTAGTGGCCGCTGCTCGGCGCTGGCGAATCATCATCGCTATAAATCAATGATCCGCCGGCCGAGCTGGCCGCCTATCGGGCAGGCAGCCCAACGTTTTATCTTAATTCCCCGCTGACAGCCACCCATCAGCCGTCGGAGCAGCAGACGCTGCAGCAGGAGCAGCCAGTGCGCGCCACCATTCCGATTCCTCACTTTTCGGCTAAGTGGGTTTCGCTGTTGTTTACAAAGTTCCCATCCATCCATCCCAGCGGGAGCGGGAGTGGTGACCACCTCTCCTCCGCCTCCTGCTCTTAGCGGTATCTTATCGTAATCACGGCTACCATGTTGACTTACTTTGATTACACTTTTCAGCAATTGACAATTTTAATTGGGAGCCTCGAATGGTTCATCCTTATCGATCCCCCGCCCAACATGATTCACATGCATGTGGCTGTACATAGTCATGGCCAGATATTTATTAACCCCAAGGCGCCATAAATACTGAATGTGGGTTAATTCTAAAGATATTTAGGGGTGTTTTTGTTTGTAAAAGTCTAAAAAATAAAAGCTAAAAGCAATGGGAAAGTATAAAATCGATTAGTCCTTTTAAACAATTATTATTCTTAAGACAATTTAATGTCTAATTAATATATCAATTATAATTCATTGGCCCGGTGCACTCTCTCACACATTTAAGTTCAGTTTCTTAGAACTTTTATGGCAGCTTCTTGTAGTCATTATACTCCTGCAGAGTATTATAATATTAGTCTTGAGCCTGAAACGAAGTGAAGGAGTTGTTTCCGACCCTATAAATCATATATATTCTTGATCAGCATTAAAAACCGAGTCGATCTAGCCATGTTTGGACGAAATTTTTTTT
The DNA here is from genome assembly GCA_008042575.1 of Drosophila watanabei. Taxonomy (NCBI): domain Eukaryota; kingdom Metazoa; phylum Arthropoda; class Insecta; order Diptera; family Drosophilidae; genus Drosophila; species Drosophila watanabei. Next base: position 26,539 of record VNJS01016323.1, read on the forward strand.
TTTAATTTTTTTAAAAATTGATAAGGGGTTACATCGTCCAACAAAAAATTAAAATTTATAAAATTTTAAATTTGTTATGCTGGTTTCTTAACCCAATAAAAAACTAGTATAGAACATCTTTCCGAATTGAATTTGGTGCATTTTTGGCTGAGTTATGATCAATTTTCTTGAAGGTTAGCTTCCTTTCTTGCTTTAATATTGGGTTCAAATTTGGCGGCTCTAATAATACGCTTTTGTTGTTAAAGACCTCTTGTTGTTTGATGTCGGCAAAAACAAGTCTTAAATCTTTAGATTTACAGTAAACATTTACCAATTGCTTGCAGGGAATATTTATTTTAACTTAAGGAACTAAGTTATTAGATAAATGCTATATTTTGGGATAGGCATTGTGTGGGATATAGGTAGCTACCTTTCTCCGCTATGTTCTCCGGAAAAACCCCTTATTATTAATACCCCTCCAATTATCAAAGAGAAATACCGCCCGAAAACTATAATTACAAAACACTCGACCATTTTTTGTTCACATTTGTTAGTTAATAACTCTCAGGCACTTTATTGAGATTGTACGTATCTTTAAGTATGCTTTAATGTAATCCTACATTAGCTACATGGATTTATTTAAAAAAGTACCTAAATACACTATACTTGTCCTACATACTTTGATTGAACTGGCTCTCCCGAACTTTGTGCGCTTCCCGATTGAACACGTTGATGTACAAAAATTTACAAGATACATAATAACGAAACGGATACAGATACAGATACATATACATAAATTCGTGGCAATAAACAAGCTAGCTTATAAATGTATATTCCGTAAGTACAAGGCAACAGGTAATTCGTTAGCTTTAAGTACATATTCTGCTATGTATATAATACTTTCAGTTCTTATGCTCTACTTCATCGCTTGAGCAAGTGCAGTTACTGGCTCTTCTCCTCCAACGGCAGCGTTATGTTCAGATCCTGGGCGGCAGTGTCGTCATCTCCCAGCAGTTGCTTGCTGTAGCTCTGCTCGGCCGCCTGTTGCAGGGCAAAGGCGGTGGCCGCTCCCGTATTGTCCACCAGCTGGCGCAGGTATCCGCCTGACCGCTGCAGCAGCTCGTAAGGATGTCCCAGCTCACGCACCTCACCTGCATCCATCACCAGCACTCGATCGCTGTCCATCACAGTGTGCAAGCGATGGGCTATGGTCAGGACAGTGCAGTGCCCGAATTTGGAGCGAATAGTCTGCTGAATAAGCTTGTCGGTTCTGAAAGAAAGGATAATAATTAATTTAATATGGTTATTCAACCCTTTTCGCGGTTCAACTTACTCTGGATCCACGTTGGCCGTGGCCTCATCCATGATCAGGATCTTGTTGTGCCTTAGGATGGCTCTCGCCAGGCAGACGAGCTGCCGCTGGCCCACACTAAAGTTCGAGCCGCCGTCGTACATGCGACAGTTGAGGCCACCAATGAGCGTGGACACGTAGGAGCGCAGCTCCACATCGCCCAACGCCTTCCACATCTCCTCGTCCGTGCGCTCATCCATCGGATCCAAGTTGTAGCGCAGTGTGCCCGAAAATAGCACTGGATCTTGGGGTATAATGGAGATCTGGCTGCGCAGATCGTGCAGACCCAGGTGCTCAATGTCCACATCGTCGATCCGGATCATGCCCTCGTTGCAGGCCAAACGGAAGATGGACTGGATGATGGACGATTTGCCGGCACCAGTACGACCTACGATGCCGATCTTTTCGCGCGGCTCAATGGTGAAGTTGAGGTCCCTCAGCACCGGCGCCTCCTTGGGCGAGTAGCGCAGCTTAAAGTTGTTAAACTCGATGCGTCCCTTGCTCGGCCACTCGGTCTTTGGCTTGAACTTCTCGGGCGTCTCCAGCGGAGCCTCCGGTGGCTGCTCCATATACTCCAGCACCCGCTCCACGCTCGTCATCTGGTTCTCCAGTTCTGCTGTTTGCCGCATACCCCACTGGCACATGCCCGTCATCGTGGTGGAGTGTAGGATAGCCAGACCCACATCGCCGCTGTCGAACTCGTCTTTAAGCAGAAGGAAACTAAAGGTCACCGCCGCCATATAAGCAATGCACAGCAGATCCGACCACAAGGCAAAGGCACGCGTGCAGGAAAGGAATAGGAACCAGGCAGAGGTGTTGGTATTTTGATACTCATGGAACTCCAGTTCCAAGGCGCTCTGAGCTTGCAGAGCACGGATAGTGGTGAGACCCTGGAACGTCTGGTTCGTCAGGGAGAAGACGGGGCTGCGAGCTGGAAGGGATTTAGGATTATTATTTAAATAGAGATATAAATAGAGATTTTAAAACTCACATATGGACTCAATTCGCTTGACACTCCGGCTGGTGTTCACGTAAAGGTATCGGATCAAGCCCAATACGGTGCCAATGATGGCAGCAGGCACAAGCAGCCAGTAGTTGGCAATGGCCACAATGATCACCACTCCCGAGACATCGATAATGAAGGCCATGCAGTCCAGCAGCGTGTGCGGCAGATCCGTATCCACAGTTCTTATATCCTTGGAGAAGCGATTCAGTATCCGGCCGGAGGAGTTCGTGTTGAAGAAGTACATGCTGGCCCTGGTGATACCCCTGAAGAGGCGATCGTGCAAATGCAGCGAAATGCGCAGGCACATCTTAAAGAAGCCAAAGGTGCGAAGAAGGTAAACGATCAGCGTGGCGCCCAGTATGGTGGCATAGAAGAGGACCAGTTCCTGCCGGATGCCCGCCTCGATCTTGTCCGCTATCAGAGGCGTTATGGATGCATCTGTGCCATTCAAGGCCAGCGTATCGTTGGTGGGCATAGGATCACTTTCCCTCAGCAAGGCGGCAGTGCCATTAACTGCGATCTTTTCCTCCCAAATGACCCAGCGCGAGAGGAAGTAATCCACGCCTGTGAGCATGACGCGGGCACTAATAAACAGCGCGACAATCAGACCCAGCAGGAAGGTGCTGTCCAAGGCCTTGATGTACGAGGCATAGACATGCATCTTGATGGCTCCCACCGACTGTTGCTCCTGGTTCAGCTCCTCCACCTCCTCGCCGGGCTGCAGCAGCTGCTGATGGTGCTCCATGCTCTTCTCCGAATCGCTGCGCGATATCTGGCTCTTAAGGCTGTGTGTATCGCCGATGCCGCTCTCGTCGTGCAGCGTCTGCTCGAGGAACTGGAACTGCCTAGAACGCTGCAGCTCCTGGTAGCTGCCCTGGGCTAGAATCTTGCCATTGCCCATAAGCAGGAGGTGCTCCACGTCGAATAGGTACTGAACCTGATGCGTAACCAGAATGCGAATCTTGTTGGCCAAAAAGTCGCGTATGCAACGATCGAAAATGTGCTTTCCAACGTGCGTGTCCACGGCAGAGAGCGGGTCGTCCAGCAGATAGATATCCGCCTTACGGTAGACAGCTCTGGCCAGGCTGACCCTGGCCTTTTGACCGCCACTCAGGCTCACTCCTCGTTCGCCGACCACTGTCAAGTCTCCGCGGGGTAGCAGCTCCATATCACGCTCCAGACCGCAAGCCTTCACCACCTTCTTGTAGCGCCGCTCGTTGTAATCCTCCACAAAGACAATATTATCACGGATGGTGCCCTCAAAGACCCAGGGCTCCTGGGAGGCGTACGATACCTTGCCGTGGACCATGGCCTCGCCCTTATCGATGCCCACCTCGCCAAGCAGAACGTTCAGGAAGCTGGACTTGCCCGCGCCCACGGGTCCAACGACGGCGGTAAGCGTTTGATCCGGAATGTCCGTACTAAAGTCCTCGATGGCACAGTTGGCATGACCGTCGCATGTGTCCCACGATGCAGAGACATTCTTGAGCACCACGCACTTCTTGGTCGCCTCTGGGTCGTAGTCACGCAGACGATTGTGCTGGCTTGTGATTGGCTTGCCGTTGGACAGCAGTGATCCATTGAGCTCGACGTTCTTTTGCTTGTCTTCCTTGGTGATTTTGCGCCTGTTCTTGGCCGTCTGCTGATTGGCCTCCAGGTTGATGGGGACCTCCGCCCTGTCTCCGTCCAGCAGGAACTCTTTGCAGCGCTTAGCGGACACTAAGGCCTCGGCGATAAAGGTAATGGACATGGGCCAGAAGGTTACCATCGAGTCATTGAGCATGTTAAAGTAGGACGACACCGTGTACACCTTCTGGGCGGTAAGTGGGTCGCCTAGGTAAACGTAGGAGCACAACGCCAGGAACACGGACAGTGGGGATATCATGGAGGTGCAGCCGAGGGCGGCATGGATGTACGCAGTACCCCGGATGGCCTTCACCTCCTTGAGGCGCACTTCGGCTATGACGCGAGCGAAGCTCCGCTCCCACGCATACATCTTGATCACCTGGATGCCCTGGATAATCTCGTTCATCAGCTTCACTCGGAGATCCGTCCGTTCCGCAGTCATCTGACGATAGTACGCCGCCTTTTTGGCGGCCCACGCTTGGAGCGGTATAAAGCTGAGCATGAAGGAGACTCCGATCACAGCGGATATACCGATCTCGCGGTACATGAGGAACCCAATGATAAGTGACTCCATCGGACCCTTCCACGTGTCGTGGAGAAAGCATAGCGCCACATCGAAGCGACCGAGATCGTTGGACAGGATATTGATGGCTCTGCCGCGAAGACCGTCGTTGCTACTGCTTTTCGAGACCTGCAGGACCTTGCGGTAGATCAGACCTGACAAGGCGAGGCGCAGCTTGGTGCCCACTTGGAAGATGTAGAAGATGAATGGGTGGAAAGTCAGCACCGGCACCAGCATGCATATCACAATTCCGATGGCGTACAGATACGCCGTCTGTTCACTAATCTCCGTTTGATTTACTGCAAAATATCCGACGAGGCTACCAAGGAACAGGGGCATGCAGGATCTGCAAGGAAACAGGAACGAATAGGATTAGCCACTAATCTCAGGCTAGAAAGCATATTTCTACCTACTTGCAAGCCGTCTCGGCCAGTGAGAAGGCCAATCCCAAGGGCACAAATATCTTGCCATATGCCCGCATTATCATCCTCACCACGCTGGGATCATCGCGCTTCAGCTCATCGTCCCACAGCTCGGCGAACTTGTTCGTCACCCGTTCACTGTCCAGTGTTTTCCTGTGCTGGTACAGCTCCTCGTCCGTCAAGGGACCCTTGAGACCTCGCTTGAACAGATTTCGCATCCACCTGAAACGGAATTCCGGTAAGTTAGTCTCCTTAGGAAATTACTAAAGATTAAATTTAATAAATGTTATAATTCTAATAACAAAAACCATACCCCTTTAATAAGAACTATCTACATATCTCTTGTTACCTTAGAGCTGTAGCCCTGTTATCTTAAAAGTTTATAATGACTCTATAATTGCTCCTTGGAATCCCATTAATTGTCCGATAGTGCAGGGCAGACAAGGTGAGATCTTTTGGTTGCTAAGACCCTCAAAATCTTTTATGATTTCCTGGGGCTTAATTGGGATTTAATTAAGTAAAGTCGTTGTAATAAGATACCCAACTAGAAATGTGTGTTTTTTTAATTGCCATAGGAAAGTCCTCTGATAAAACGTAGACAAAGAATTGCGCACAAAGAGTAATATTCTTGGGAATTTCGTCAGACTCACGATCTGCGAAAATGAGAACCCAGACACACTGTGTTTGATTACATATTAATCAAACACTTGTAGTAGACAAGACTTTTAGTTGCACATACAGTGGAAACTTGCTACAGGTTGAGTTATTATTATTAGAATAAAGTAAGCAGTCTTGATAATATCTTTTCTTTGCTACTTTATCGTCACACCTAAATTAGAACTGTGGGTTATCTCTAAAGGCAAGTCTAACCCTGATTTTTGTATACAGAAAAGTTGATAAGGCACTTGTTAGGAACATAATTTTACTTATTATTGCATCACACCAATTGATTTTTAACTGATTAATATGACAAGTGATAATGAGACCCAACATTGAAGGCCAACTTAATCTCTTCCCATCGTGTTATTATGCTTAATTTTTGAAAGAATAAACTTCTTTGAGATCTTGCGCTCCCTAGTTTCAGCCATGGTATAAAGATATTGTTCTTTTAATTAACAATTCGTTATGTTATAGTTACTACTGTCTTAGTTACTAAGTCTTAGGAACATTCGAATGTTTAAATGCTTATATAAACTCACTGAGGGCTATCTTTAAACATAGTTTTATATTGTTTATAATTCATCCAACTGCTCCTACTGTAAACTCGTGAGAGCACCCTAAACAAAGACTTGATTTCTGTTAAATAAATCTGTCATGTGACAGTCTCCACTGTGGGATCCTCAAGTCTTTGTTAATGAAATACAATTCAGCCTAATTGTGTGGGGCCCATAACTGAACTGCCTGGCAATAGGGGAGGACGGAGGGATTCCAATTCCAATCGTTGTAGTAAATGTGACATTGTAGTAAAGCGCAAACGGTACGCCAATTCAAATGCTGGGTGTTATCGCCCATAAAGCTGGGTTAGACTATGACCGCTCCTATATGTTAGATTGGAATAAATCCAGCGATGTGCGTAACCTTGTTGCTATAGGCATTGACATCTAATAAAGGCGGCAGCCAATTTAATGGGATGTTCGCTCCATTTCTCATTAGAATGGCGCACTCTTATCTTGCCGCAGTTATCGGCCGGACAAGCTAATACGAATCAACTAATTATAGTCGAGCAACCCTGATAAAAGGCCCAAAAACTGATACTAGTTGCTCGCTCAATATGGTCTGAACACGTGCTGCAAAACTATATAATTTACCGTAAATAATGGGGCTCATGACTAACGCCAGTGGGGAGGGTTCGCGTACTAGGCGTAAAATGGGGTTTCAGGGACTCACCAGAAGCTCCATTTTGAGAAGAAGTTGGCCTCGGTGAAGGGATTCTTTGGGCGGACGACCTTTCTTCTGGTGCGGTTCATGACTGCTGTGTGGGATTTTTATTGGAAGATCTGGGTCTGGGATTCACCGTTACTTGCACGCGGGCGAGGGGCACTGCACTGGGTTCCTGCTCTCTCTCTCTCTCTCTTCGTCTCTCCGCTTCCACCTCTTCGTGAAAATCAATGAAGCAAACACAGCCGGCAACAACAAATCACTGCGATGTTTCTGTGTATTTGTTGTGTAGGTCGAGGTCAGGTGCTGCACCGTTACTTGCAATTTACCGTTTCTGACGAGAAACTACACAAAGAACTGGCTGCGAATATTTCTGGTTTCGTTGTGTTTCGGGTTGTAAGTTGTATATAAGCTAATTAACAGTCGTGGTCTGGCGCAGCCAGACTACTAATTTTGATGTCAACACACACTACCTATTACACTACTAATATTTACGCGAATATTTTATACGAAAATGCGGCAGCGGCACCGCACGTAGTAACAAAAAAAATTGAATGAGCCGAGAGAGCACTCGCTCAGCATTTATACTGTGGCGGTCAGTGTTGCCACCCTGTCGCAATTTAATGTTTATAACTGTGATTTCGGTGGCGGCACACCGTTTGTTTTCCAAATCCCGCCTGATAACGCCTTACGTCGGCAAAGGTGTTAAAATTGTGTCACAAAAGCAAGGTACTGGTCACTTACCAGTTGAATGTTTGTTTTATTCGTCATTTGAGAGCACTGAACACTATGGTAACAGGCAAAGGCGCGACCAAAGGGGGTCTTTTCCAATGTTTGGCAAACATTTCTAAATATATTAGATCTTCGTAGCTAGAAAAACGTTTTACCAAGCTTAAGGCCCCGACTACAAACTTCTTTAAATTATTAACAATATTCTCTGTTAAAATGCATTTCGGGAATCATAAAAATACTTCTATAAGGCTATGTTTGGGGCTACAGCTACCCTTGAAGCCCCCCAGATGCGCCCTTGAGTAGGTCCAAAGAGAGAGAAGAGAAAGAGAGACCAATCGAGAACACAACAATTACCAGGCGTTGTGAAATCGTTTATGTTTGGAGCAAACTTTCAGCATATGGCGAAACAATCTCGCTTGATCGAAAGCTCTCCCCCGCCAAGATAAGTCCGAGAGGCTGGCGCCCGCGGCAGTGGCGGCGTTGCAAGTAATCCCAAAGATCGGGGGATCCATAAAGCAAAGTACACACGCCTTGTTTACATCATAAACGATGAACATTTTTATTTGTGTTATGATTAGCGTTAGGGGTTAGCGTTGTGGTTTCTCGTGAAAAGTATGCAAGGGTTTGAAAAATCGAACAGGTTTTCCTTTTACTTAGATAATGACGAAAAGCATGCCCATTTAGTCCTCGATGTACTCGAAGGGCTCTGGCGGCTCTGGCTCCTTCTCCTCGTCATTCATCGGGCCGAAGGCGGCTACGGGTTCCACGAGCTCCTGGTCCTCGGCCTTGCCGGTGTGCTGGAACACTATGATGCCGCCAATGGTTACCTCTTTGAGGGGCTCGTACGACTGGCCATCGAGGACGCTGAGGACCTTCAGCTGCTGGCGAAGAACGCGGGCGGGATTCTGCAGGATCTCGGAGGTGGGCTCTGGCTCCTTTTTCTCCTTCTTGTCCTTCTCTTTCTCCTTCTCCTTCTCCTTGTCGCTCGTCGCTGTCGCCTCCTTGTCCTCGTCCTTTTTCTTCTCCTTCTCCTCCTTCTTCTTGGGCTTCTCCTCTGTCGCCGGCTTGTCGTCGGCCTTGGCTTCATCCTCCTTCTTGGCAGCCGAAGCTTGACCCTCCTTGCTATCCTCGTCCACATCCATCTTCTCGTCCTCCTTCTTGTCGGCATTCTCGCGTCTCTTCTGGCGGGCGGCAATGGAGAGAACGGCGGTGGCCACCTTCTCGCGCTCCTCGCTCTTCTTCTCCTCCAGCGGAGCGGGATAGGCGTACAGCGAGGGCTTGGCCGCCGACTTGTACTCCATTTTGGGCATCTTCAGGTCGGAGTTCAGGCCAATGACGCAGGTGGGCGTGAAGGCCAGCGAAAGGGTGTGGGCAAGGGGGAACCAGTACCAGTACTGGGTGAAGGCCAGCATACCGACCACGGCCTGAAGATTGGTGTGTCCGGTCCGGGATTGCAGCGACAGGGTGGCATTCCGGCCACCAGCATCGATGATGCCTGGAAAAGGTTATTTATTAATAATAAGGTATTACTCGGGGATATCTATTTGGACAGGAGAAACGGGGATTCCCCATGGTTATGTTGAGTGTGTATTTTCATAAAATAATAATGAATCATTTCAAAATTCTATGGAAAACGGAAAGTATTTTCAAGTCAAAAGATATCTTATCATTGCATTTACAAAATAAATAATAAACTATGTGTGGCTTTCAAAGGCTTAACCTTCTTTTATCACGAAACGTGTTACTTTTATGTTAGTTATAAATTTTATCAGCGATTGATTGATTTCTTTTACAATGAATTAATTAATGAAAATTGTATCAGGTTAAGGTTAGGTTAAGGTTGCGATATATGTAGTTAAATAACAACTAAAAAAAAACACTTACCCTGAGCCAAAATAGCGCCGTACTTGGCCATAACGTCCTCGTGCTTGTTGCTGATGACCTCGGCGTACAGTTGGCGGAAGAAGGTGGTCTTGGGGCAGCTCTGGTCAGTGTGCTGGATCAGGATCATGGCTGAGGCGATCAGAGCGCCCTGCCGCACAAAGTTCACCGGGTCGAACTTGACCATTGGCTCCAGGAGAGCGATGGCCTCGCGCAACCCAGTGCCGGCGCAAGCAATGCCCAGCGCCATGGCGGCGCCATAACGAACATGCGGATTGTAGGACTCGGCTAACAGACTCACCACCGAGGGACACTGCTCCGGGGTGCGGAACAGGATGAACCCGATGGCGGTGACGGCAGCGCGGCGCACGTCATCGTTCACGTCGGAGACGGCCACGTGAAGCAGCTTGCGAATGGCCTTATTGCTACCAGTTCCGTTGTACGCCATGGCAATGGTGTACATGCCCGAGCGACGCAGGACGGGGTCCTTGTCGGTGGACAGACTGGTCACCAGCGGGTCGGCCTCCTCCAGGCGCGAGAACATGGTCAGGGAGATGCCAACGGCCAGGCCGCGCAGAATCTTCTCGTGCTGCGTCTCCTGCGCATACGACACCATGTCCTCGATGGCCTGGGCGTTCTTGGAGCCCAGCATCACCATGCCCATGGCAATGCCAGCTGCCTCGCCTGTGACGGCATCGTCCTGGTAGAGATTGAACTTGAGCTGCTCGTACAGGTCCTGCCGATGAGTGCCCATGCCGGCGAGACCCAGTCCCAGACAGCCGCCATGGCGCACATTCTCGTTCTGGGCGTCCTTTAACTGCTGCAGCAGATAATCGATGATATTGGCTCCGTGATTGGCATGGATCAGGCCCAGGGCGTAGAGGGCACCGCCCTCGGAGTAGCCCGAGCTTGGGCCGGCCTCCTTGGGCAGGTAGCTCTGCATCAGGGCGAGCGAGTCCTTTTCGTGGCCTCGATGGATGACGCCCAGCGAGGCGGTGGCCGTCAGCTTGGCCCAATTCGTTGCCCTGGCCAGCCAGTCGAGATTGTCGCGCAGGAATTGGTCGGAGGTCGTGCCGCTGTGCATGAAGGCGTTGGCAATCACCGTCGCCGTGTGGCAGATTGACACGCGGACGGCCTCCTTGGTGCCGCGCAGCACCTGCAAGTCGGCGTGGTTGCTGCGGATGAGGAACTGCAGCTGCAAGTCGATGGACACCTCGCCGGAGAGGATGGAGATGAGTTTCTCTATGTTCTTCTGATGCAGCTTCTCCACCTCGTTAAGGGAGTCAATGGTGCGCTCAACCTTAGCATCAGCTGGGGAAATATAAGGAATCGTAAAGAAAAGTAAAAGATTGGAATGGCACAAAGGGCTTACCTTCTTTTTCCTCTGTGATATCTTCGTCCGACTTGGCCTTGTCCTCCTCCGACTTGGCACCGTTCTCGGAACTGGTGCCCTGCGGCTTGAAGGTGCTGGGCAGGGCGGTGGGAATGGGGGCGGTGTCCTTGAGGGCCTGCAGCACATTGCCGAGGAACTCCTGCGTGGCGGACTCGTACAGATCGAAGGCGATCTGGTAGGCCATCAGATTGTTCGTCTCCACCGAGGAGCGGGTCAGAGTGTCCAGCATCTCGGCCACGGCCAGGGGATCTTCCAAGAAGATCAGGCACTGGCACATGTTCACGTAGTCGGGCACGCCCAGGTCGCGGTACAGGCCGACCAGGCAGCGCAGCACCTGGTTGCGGAAGCCCCGGTTCTGTATCAGCGACATGGTCACATTGTAGGCGTACGCCAGCATGCCACGAACGTCGTCCGACTTCATGATGGCCACCTCGAAGATGTCCATGCGGCGCGTCTCCAGCGCAATGCCCAGGGCCTGGCGGAACTGGTTGTCGTCCAGGCAGCGCTGAATCATGCGGTTCACAATGCCCTCCAGTCGCTCGTCCACAGCGGTGGCCTCCTTCGGGTTCTCGATGAACTCAACGCGCTGGGCAATGTAGAAATCGATGCACTTGGCAATGATCGTCTCCGTGTACTCGTTCCGCGCGTTCACATCGAACAGATCGCCAGCACCGAGGGCATAGGTCAGGGCGTCCTCGAAGGAGCCGAGGTGGTAGAACACCTTGGAGGCCACCATGCCAGCCAGTTTGTTCTCCGGGAAGCTGCGGTCCTCGTGCAGCATCTCGATCTTCTCAATGGACTCGGAGATCTCGGGCCAGAACTCGTCCACGATGTTGTCCAGCTTCTTCAGCGCGAATACCTTCAAGTCCGACATCGGCTCATCGAGTAGGGAGATGATCCCCGCGGCGGATGTAAGACTCATTTTTCCAGCTGCGTTGTTTCCACTCACAGGTTTGTTCTACAAATGTGTAATTGACATATGTTTAGCTGGGACTCCGAATCCAGTTTTCCCCCAATGTAGGCAGGTGATTTTAATGCGTACTAACCAACAATTGTGCACCGTTTCAATTTTCAATTTTTTTCTTTATGCCGAAAAATGCTAAATCACTGGAATAAGCAGACAGTGTGACCTTACATTCGAATTAGAATTGCTTGCTGACGACTAGTGTTGGAAATGGACACGGGAATTAAATATAATAGGCTATTTCCATTAAACACAAGTTGGATGTTGCAAAATAAATTAATTTACTAATTTAGCCATATTATAAATATTAAAAGTGTGCTTCTTGGTGTACGGATTGTCAAATTACTATTTGCAATATATAACGGGTTTATTTAAACAAGGATATCTGATCAGAATTCAGACAACAATTTATTAACAAAGCTACATATATTAAGAAGTTTAAAAGTTATCTGGCAAAGTAAAACTTTGGTTTCTTGATGAATAGGAATACATTTCCAGTGTTGCTGTGGGGTTTCTGGAATTACAGTGCATCTTCGTCCTGGGCACCACCTGGCCACACTGGCCTGCAGGCATCACAACAAAAAACGCGCGAAGTAGTCGTCGGACACAAAACATTGCGGTGAAAGAACAGCCTCGCAGCAAACCACAGCATCCTCCAGATCAGCAAACACTTGCAACACCAACACAGTACAAAGATGCTCTGCGAGGACCAACTAATGTCCGTGGACAACACGCCGATAAAGGGCTCCGGCAGCCTGAATTCCTCGGCGTCTTCCATCTCGATCGATGTGAAGCCGCAGATGCAGAGTTGGGCCCAGGAGGTCCGGGCGGAGTTCGGCCACAGTGATGAGGTGAGGGATAGATGCAGCACCTTGACAGAACTATAGCTAAATAGGTTACCTTGATCTGCAGGCATCCAGCTCTCTGAACAGCAGCGCCGCCAGCTGCGGTTCCTTGATCAAGAAGGAGTCGGTCGAGGTGAAGCAGGAGACCGCAGAGGAGTGCACAGACCGTGAGATGGCGTTCGAGTTCCTCGATGGCGTCAACGAGGAGAAGTTTGAGCGACTGGTCAAGGAAGAGAAGCTGAAGACGCCGTACAAGCGTCGCCACTCGCAAACGCCGCCCAGCAACGAGGAGAACAGTCGCTCGAACAGCCCGAACAGCAGCAGCAACTCCTCGGCCAACGGCGATGCATTGGTGGCTGCCAGCGGCAAGAGCGGCAACAACCCGCGTCAGCGCAACTTCCGGGGCCACAAGGAGGAGAAGCGCGTGCGCCACAACAGCTACACATCCTCCACCTCGTCCTCGTCCTCCTACACCGAAGCCGATCCCGCTGTGCTCGCCCGCCGCCAGAAGCAGATAGACTACGGCAAGAACACAGCCGCCTACGAGCGCTATGTGGAGATGGTGCCGAAGGCGGAGCGCGGACGGGAGCATCCGCGCACTCCCAACAAATACGGAAAGTACAGCCGCCGGGCCTTTGATGGTCTGGTGAAGATCTGGCGCAAGAGTCTCCATTTCTACGACCCGCCCACTCAGCCCCGACGTGGCGAGGACAACAAGGCTTCCGACTCGGATTCGGACTAGGATGTTGTTTTCCGGGCCGGGCTAAATGTTAAAACGAAAAGGGGAATCTATACCTGCTTAATAAGTATCTTTCTAAGTACAAAAATGTAGCTAAACCTAAAAATTATGAATCAAACGCGCATTTTCAAGTTACAAGAGTCGTGTGCGGAGAGAATATTGTTACCACAGATGTTTCGTTGAATAAAAAATGGCGTCTTTACAAGATCTTGTGCGTTTCTCTTCTCGGCTACCTGAGAAGGAGGTCCTTTGGTCCTTTTAGCATTTTTTCGGCGAGGAAAACCCGCAAATTTCCACGGGATCGGGGCTGGCCATTGTCAATGCGCGTCTGTTGGAAGGATGTGGCAATAATTGGGAACAGTTCTTGGAATAGTTGAGTGAGCAAATTATCTGGAAGTTCAAGGATCTCTTTTTTGGTTCCTTTAACTAAAATTCTTAAAATTTGTTTCTGAATAAGAACGAATTTGTATATTTTAAACAAGAACTCGTATTATTAAAAAAAACCAGGAGATTAAATTCAAATAAATTAACATACATAAGTTAAAATTAATACCGAATTTTAGCCTTGGTTTAAGAAATGATAATTAATTAATAAGACTCCCACTAACATTTATTAAATTAGCTTTTAAACAAACTCTAGTTGTTAAAAGCCAAGCGCGCATCTCTGGCTGGCACATTATTTGTTTTTGTTTCCACTGTGGCATGTGCCAAGCTCCAATCTTTCCAGCGGGCAGCACAGGACACCACACAGACACAACAGACAGATGTTTCTCAAGCCGTACAGACCCAAGAGCAGTGCCGCGCTCAAGGGATCCGAGAGCAAGAAGTTCCGGCAGCGCCTGGAAGCAGCATTCCCGCATGTGTCCATCGAGCTGCTCGTGCCGGCGAAGGCGGCGGTGACGCAGCTAAAGATCCTCACGCACGGCGGCGTCCAGAGCATCGTCTATTGCGTGGAGAAGCAGCCGATGTTCTTTGAACTGGATGGCGGTCAGCTGGTGCCCACTCTGTACGCGCTGTGGTCCGTGCCCGACATGCTGCCGTACTTCACCACGCACGAGGGCGTGCTCCCGAAGCTGACCAATGGAGCGGACCTGATGCTGCCGGGCGTGGTGCCCCTGGGAGTGGGACTGAACATGTACGGTCACTACAAGAAGGGGCAGTTGAGTGAGTACCAGGATGGAAGTTCCTCCAGGATATATGTATCTCTAACTCGTGACCCATTTCAGTGGCTGTGAACCTGACGAACAACAAGTCGGCGGTGGGTCTGGGCCAGTTGGCGCGTTCCAGCGACGAGTTGTACATGTGCGGCGGCCACGGTGTGGCCATAAAGATGCTGCATCTATTCGGGGACAAGCTCTGGTCTCATGAGCCCAGTTTGGTGCAGCAAATCCCAGTTGTAAGGACCAAGGCCTTGTCCGGCGAGGATTTCCCAGCACTCGGTTCTGAACTGGAACGGAAAAAGGCTGCGCCCGCAGCTCCTGCATCCTTTGCCTCCGTGACGCAAACAGAGAACTTGGAGGCGGGCACTGCATCCTTGTCGCTGGTCCCCGATTCCTGGGAGGAAGCCGACGAGGAGAAGGAGAATGAGGAGGAAGAGAAGGAGTCCTCGCCCGATACAGTCCTGAAAAACGCCTTTCTGGCTGCGCTGAAGAACCACGGAAAGAAGCTACCTCTGCCCCTGCTGACAAGCAACTTCTACCGACTCTACGTGGTCACCGAGGCCGCCGAGCAGATTGACCTCAAGAAGACGCGCTACAAGAAGCTGTCCAACTTCCTGGCCGAGATGGTGGATCAGGGATTCATTGTGGTGCGCGAGGAGAGCAAGGGCGTGGACAAGATCACTTCGGTGGACTTGGAGCATCCCGAAGTGGTTAACTTTATCACCGATGTCAAGGCGAACGAGGCAAATGGAGCGGCCTCGGAGACGCCCCTCT
The DNA here is from genome assembly GCA_008042575.1 of Drosophila watanabei. Classification (NCBI taxonomy): domain Eukaryota; kingdom Metazoa; phylum Arthropoda; class Insecta; order Diptera; family Drosophilidae; genus Drosophila; species Drosophila watanabei. The sequence goes on from VNJS01016323.1 coordinate 41,851, forward strand.
TCCACTCGGAGCTGAAGGAGATGTACGTGGTGACGGATGCGACGGCGGCCTTCTTCACCAAGCTGAACTTCAAGCGCGGCGAGGGAATTCCCGCTGGACAGATCAAGAAGATTGTACGGGAGTATGTGAGCAAGCACGGTCTGCTCCATCCTCTGACGAAGCTGGTGAAACCGGACGAAACGCTGATCGAGCTCTATGGCGACCGGGAGGTCTCGCTTAGCGAGCTGTGCTCCCTGATCACCAGCAAAATGGAGCACTCCTACCAGATGTGCAGCGGCAAGGACACCAGCGGCAAGCCCCTCATCCAAATGTCCCTCGCCACGCGATCCGGCAACAAGAAGGTGACGCTGGTGAGCAACATCGAGGCGTACGGCATCATCCTGGCCGAGTTCATCAAGCTGTGCAAGCAGGGCGCCGCCGCCAGCACCAGTGTGGTAAAGCTGCCGCACCAGAAGCACGAACAGCTCCAGATCCAGGGCAACCAGGTGCGCTTCGTGCACACGCTCCTCACCGAAACGTACAAGGTGCCGCCCAAGTGCATCCTGGGCCTGGAACTGGCCAAGGATGGCAAGAAGAACAAGAAGAAGTGATCCCATCAATAAACGAAGAGAGACTCCATTGAAATTGTGTTTCGGGTGTGTGTAATAATAAATTATTTAGTAACTTTAGCTGGGATTTAAACCAATTATTCTGCTACGCGAACAACAACAACGAGTAGGATATAGTGGAGATATATCTTGAACACGGAGGCGCCATTTCAGACCATCTGACCATCTTCCTCCGTCTGATTTGTGCCGGTTTTGTGGGGGATTCGAAAATGGATAGCTTCTACTTGGCCTTGCCCTGGGCAGCGACAGCCTCGATGGCCTTCTTGACGGTCTCCTCGTCGCCAAGGAACTGCATGGACACCACCGGCTTGAAGTTCTCGTCCAGCTCGTAGACAAAGGGAATGCCCGTGGGCAGGTTCAAAGCCATGATGGCGTCCTCAGACAGATCTAAAAGGGGAAGAAAGGAATGCAATTAAAGGAATATGTCAAAGGATATCAAATCCATCTTGCAATGTGTCTAAAAGTAGGCTATAATATTGATATATATTTTCGATACTCACTGTCTAAATGCTTGACGATGCCGCGCAGACTGTTGCCGTGGGCAGCGATCAGAATGCGCTTGCCCTCCTTCATCTGGGGAATGATGACGTCGTTCCAGTAGGGCAGCGTACGCTCAATGGTCAGCTTCAGGGACTCGAACTGGGGGAACTCCTCCGGCTTGGGTCCGTCGGCATAGCGGGGATCCTTCACGATGTTCTCGTAGTAGGGATGGCCCGGCTCCATTGGCGGCGGCGGGGTGTCGAAGCTGCGACGCCAGATCTGCACCTGGGCCTCGCCATACTTGGCAGCGGTCTCGGCCTTGTTCAGACCGGTGAGTCCACCGTAGTGGCGCTCGTTCAGACGCCACGTCTTCTGGATGGGGATCTCCTTGTGGCCGCTGGCCTGCAGGATGCTGGCCAGTGTCACCTGAGCGCGGGTCAGCACCGAGGTGTGGGCCACATCGAATTCCAGACCGGCCTCCTTCACGGCCTTGCCGGCGGCTAGAGCCTCTTCCTTGCCTATTCACAAAAGACATTATTAAGTATACGACGCGTTGGATAACCACCACTGTGGGTGGAACTTGATCTGCAGTGCAAGGTTTCCCTTTAGCGGCGGGACAGCGGACTGTCCTTGATGTGATAATCACCTTTCTCGCTGAGATTGGCGTCGAACCAGCCGCAGAACTGATTCTTCTGGTTCCACTCGGACTCGCCGTGGCGCACCATCACAATCTTGTACTTGCCACCCATGGTGTCGTTAGCTGTGCGTAGAAATCTGCGGAAAATTGTGTACACTTTCACCCAGCCGACTTGGCTTAACTAATCGAAGTGCGAAAATTCGGCGGAAACTTGGTCGTTGGGGGTGGCCTGGCAGGGTTGCCAGACTACGGGCAGAGTCGCGACTTGGTTTATTCGCATTTTTCAGGCGTTCTGACCTCCAATTAGATATGTCATTCGCCCTGGCAGGGACTACTTCGATAACAGCATTCTATAAACCCTTTAGATGCCTTTAAAAATGCAAAGAATCCCTAGAAAGGGGACTCAAGTGATTGACCTTGCCCACGGTCAAAGGCGAACCGTGATGCCAGACGCCCCAGTTGGCAGGCTCCTGTAGCCCCAACAGGTTGGCAGCGCCCCATCAATGTTATCGCAGACTGCCCGTCACCAGCTGTGTTTTGATTTGCGCTTCTTGTACGGGAAAACGCTTTTTTTCAAATTCCGCCCACCAAACTTTGGGAAGTTTCTGGATAAAATCATGTGCGATAAGGTGACAGCTAAATGCAGTTGGCCCCAGACGGCGGGTAACGAGCTTTCCCAGGTGGTGCTCACCCGCCTATCTGACGACGATGTCTTTGTAAAGTGAGAAACAAAGGATTTTCACGCCCTGAAAACGGGTTTTCCGCCGCCACTTATTAAGCAACTTCCTTTGTTTGCACACACACACACAGGCCAGATCTGGACGATGTGATCAACGAGGAGCGTGCGGTGTTGTTTGCAAGCTCGGAAAGTCTCCCGCCGCCCTGTGAGTTGAGGTTTCAGATTGCGTCCCGCTACAAAATTGCCGCTCTCACGCTGGTCTGCAGTGCTCCGAAGGTGGAGCTGTTCATCGGACCGTCGCAGGAGTACTTCGAAACCATTTACGGAATATGCTTGGAGGAGGATGCGGAGGAGCCGCTGCGTACCTATCGTTACGACATGGAGATCGACCGTTCGGGAATCAATGACATAAGTCTCAAGCTCCTGACCGCCGCCAACGAGATCTGCTTTTACGGCTCCATACTGCACGTGGCCCCGAATCCGAATGGTATCACCACCCAGCTGCCAAGGCCAATGGATCTGCTGCGCATCCAGGAGCTGCTCCAAAAGGGAGGCAGCCAGCCGAATAATGAGGAGCACGCCGACAAGCTGCAGCACTTCATGTCGCTCATTAAAGGTGGTTCCCCGCAGGCGGAGGCGACTGTTGCTCCTCCCCCAACTCCCGCTGCTCCCTCTGCTGATATGTCGGTCCTTAAGGAACTCATAGACAAGCGATTCCTGCAGCTAAACCAGCTGGTGACCAAGCGGCTGGATGACTTCGAGGCCAAGCAAGCGGAGAAGCTGGACAAAATAATTGCCCTGCTTCAAGAAAAGCAATAGTAACAATAATTTTACAAATCATTCATACATATATATTTGTTCGTAAAAATCATAAATCATTGTAATTTTGTAAAAAAAAGACTGTTGGTGCGTAAATTTCGAATGTGATTAAAATTTATTTAGAAACTGAATTCCTTGTTCTCTAAATTTAAATTTCGCCTCTAGAAATCAGCTGTTACGCCGAGTATATCGATAACTTATCGATAACCACCTGTTGGCTTTGTTTACGTTTTCGTTTGGCTGGCCAAAAAGAAAGTTGGCTCGAAAGCTCGCCATGGCCCAAATCAGAGGTCACAGTTAGTAGTTAGTAGTTTGTTGCTCCCATGAGTTTGTCCCCGCGTTCTGTCCTGGCCATCGGCGGCGTCTTCCTAGGCTGCTGCAGCGGCGTGGTGTTTCTGGAACTTCTCGTGAAACTGGATCCGGGTGCGGGCAACCTGGTTACAGCTGCCCAGTTCGCCTTCATAGCCGTCGAGGGCTTCATCTTCACCTCGAATTTCGGTCGGGCCAAACGGGTGATTGCTCTGAGGAGCTATGTCCTCCTGGTGGCCATGTTCTTCCTCACCAGCGTGTGCAATAACTACGTGTTCGAGTTTAATGTTCCCATGACGCTCCACATGATAATACGCGGCGGTTCGCTGATCTCTAATATGTGCCTGGGAACGCTGGTGCTGAAGAGGAGCTACCGGATCAGCCAGTACATATCGGTGGTCATGATCAGCGTGGGCATCTTCATCTGCACCTACTGTTCCAGCCGGGATGTGACGGAGCAGAGGGATAGCAGCGAGGCGGACATATTCTGGTGGCTGGTGGGCGTGCTGCTCCTGGTTTTGGCCCTGTTTGTCTCCTCCTACATGGGCATTACCCAGGAGCTCTTGTACCGACGATATGGGAGGCAGTGTGCGCGGGAAGCTCTTTACTACACCCATTTGTTGCCCCTGCCCGCCTTCTTCCTGATGCAGGACAACATAAGGACGCACTGGAGCCTGGCCCTTGAGGGGGACACCTACCGCCTGCCCCTGCTGGGCCTGAGTGTGCCCCTCATCCTCCTCTACTTGGTGGGCAATGTGCTAGCCCAGCATCTGTGCATTAGCTCAGTGTACTCGCTAACCACGGAATGCACCTCGCTGACGGTCACCCTCGTCCTGACTCTGCGCAAGTTCATCTCCCTGGTGTTCTCCATCGTGTACTTTCGGAACCCCTTCACCCTCTACCACTGGCTGGGCACGGTTCTGGTCTTTGTGGGCACCCTGATGTTTGCCAATGTGATTAAAGCCCCGCGGATACGAAGTGAGGCTGTGAAACGGGAATAGACTCGACTCTTTTGTGACGAACAATGATATATAATTCCATTTACATTTAAGTACAAGTACAAGTAATTACAGATTAAAATTAAAAGACTCGCTCATAATTGTTATGAAGAAAAGGGGTTAATAAAAAACGTGATGAAGCTCTCTTCTCTCTGGACGATCGATCTTTGGCGAAAACTCGATAAAAAACTAGACATAAATGCGTAATTGCAGCTGCGCGAACATCCTAATACTGGCTGCAGCCCTTGCTTGATCCAGCCAAGCCGCCGGATCCGCTCCCTCCTCTGCTTCTGCTTCCTTTATGCTCGCGCTGCCTCGTTCTCCAGCCACTTGACAATGGACTTGTAGTTCCTGTTCATCCAATCGACGCTCGTCTCAATCTGATCGACGATCTGCTGGATGGGCCGGTCGTACTCCCAGTGGGCCTCCTTCACAAAGTTCTCGAACTCGCTCAGCTGGAACTTGGTGTTGAAGCGCTTCGTGGCGAACTTGAAGAGGGTGTGGATGTTGGACATCTGGTTGCCCATGCTGAAAGACAAGTCTTTAGTATATCCCTTTATCGTGGAGAACTACTGCTTACTAGGTCTTGATCTCCTGCCAGTTGTTGCGCAGAAAATCAAAGGCAATCTGCTGGCCGACTACCGTGCTGGAGACGGCGGCAAACACCCGGAATAGATCCTGTTTGCGTATGTGCTGGCCGGCTATGCCGCGGCGCAGGTAACGATAGAGCAGCCATGGCTCCCGGGAGCAGCCAAGGGCACTCAGCAGCAGATCCTTCTCCCCGGGCACATTGGTCTTCAGATAACGCTCGAAGGCAAAATCCCATTCATGCTCCGTGCCATACTGGATGGCCGAGCTGTAGACGACGCCACGCAGATTGGGCACGATGCTGGAACGGATGGAAAAAATAGGAACTTCAGAAAGGTTTCGATAAAATCAGGGATATACATTTGGTAATAAAAGTATCCTTAAACTCTTTCTATTTCAGAAAAGCTTGCTTAACCTTTATCTCAGCTATACTCACGGATTATTGGCATCCGGATTGGGGGTCTGCACCCAGTTCTGGAAGTGTCTGCTGGCCTCTGCGATGCACTCTTGATGGCCCAAATGGCAGGCCACGCCCAAGACATCAGCACGCTTGAGCTGCAGCAATATATCTGCCGGTTCCGCCGAGTCCTGAAAGCCCACCTCCTCGTACACCTTCGACAGCTGCTTCAGCAAATAGTTCTGTGAAAAATCCCTTTTAGCGAGGTTAACTCATACAAAGATATATAAATGTATACAACCTTGATCAGATCGTAGTCCCCGGAGTTGACGAACATGGAATCGATGAAGATAAAGTTGCTGATGGCCGCCTTCCAGGGCACATGACCCGTCTCGTGGGCCAGGTAGCGGGTGAGGTTCATGGCAGTGTCGTAGGAGAGGTAGGAGCCGCGGGCCAGATTCAGCACATCGTCAATCAGTTGGGCCCGGTTGGCCGGAGCAATCTCCTCAAAGTGCCGCACGTCCATCAGATGCTCGGTGATTGCCTGCCAGTTGTCCAGTTCATAGTTCACACGGTAGTAGCCCGTCTGTTGGATGTTGAAGATGAACCACTTGGCGGTGAAGAGGTTGCGGTTCTCCAGCTCGTACAGCTTGGTGCGTGGCATCCATGTGGTGGGCCGGGTGTTGGCGAAATTCAGCTCCGCGGCAGTGGTAAAGGTGATGGGTATCCACCAGAGCAGGCTCTCGTCCCATTTAGTCGTATTACTGTACACGAAGCGCCCCTGCTCCAAGCGGATCACATTCGAGTAGGGATGCTTGGATACCTTGACTACTGGGTAACCCGTTTGCAGTGTCCACGTGTCCATGATCTCCTTCACACTCCGGCTGTTGTCCAGCAGACCCGATGACTTGGCCTCGTTGGTGAGGAAGCGCCACAGATCGTCCTGGGTGGCAGAGTTGTAGGCCCTGCAAAGGAGGATTAATATATTCTCTAAGGGAATACTTAGTAATTTCCACTTACATCTCTTGCAAGTACTTGCTGAGCCCACGGCGGAACACTGGGTTCGTGAGGAAGTGCGCCATCATGCGGATAATGGTCGATCCCTTGGCGTAGGAGATGCGATCGAATATCTCCGTGATCTCCTGCGGATTGAACACCTCGTGAGAGATCTTGTGGGAGGTGGACAGGGCGTCCAGCTGGAACACCGTCTGCAGTTCGTTGACCACAAACTGATCCAGTTGCTTCCACTCGGGGGCCACGGCATCGGCCGTCAGGTACTCCATGTAGCTGGCGAATCCCTCGTTCAGCCAGATGTCCGACCACCAGCTGGGCGTCACCAGGTTGCCGAACCACTGATGGGCCAGCTCGTGACCCACCACCGAGGCCACCCGCTGCTTGTTATTGGCCGTGGCCACCCCAGGATCGTACAGCATCGCCGTCTCCCTGAAGGTGATGAGACCCCAGTTCTCCATGGCTCCCGCCTGGAACTCTGGCAAGGCAATCATGTCGATCTTGGGCAGTGGGAATGTCACATTAAAAAAGTCCTGCAGGAACGTGAGAATCTTGGGGCCCACGCTCAAAGCATACTCCGCCGACTTGATGGCATCAGCTCTTGCCCACACCGAGAAATTGCCCGAGGAGATGTGCGTGAAGTCGGATATGGCATAGGCCACCAGGTAAGTGGACATGGGTAGGGACTCGGCAAAGTGGTCCCACACGTAGCTGGGCATGGTGGCGCTAAGGGAATATTAAGAGAGAGAATATTGGGATTAAAATCTAGGTAAAATCTTTTAATTTGTTTTTATTCTTCAGAGTGCTCAGTAAATAATAAATTCTTACTGATCGTTGGTGGCCACAATGGGCATATTGGAGATAGTGGTCATGTTCCGCGGTCGGGCAATGTGCAGGGTAAAGTTGGCCTTCAAGGCGGGCTCATCGAAGCAGGGAAAGGCCCTTCGAGCGTCCGTCGCCTGGAACTGGGTTGAGGCCACCCATCTGCAAAAAAGCGAAAGAGAGTTAAGGAGGTACGCAGACTGAAACCGACTAGAACCCACCTGGTTTCGTTCTGCACCTCGTAGGAGCTGCGATAGAATCCCTGCAGATAGTCCTCGATGATACCGTTGAAGTGCAGGTACACCACATACTCGGCGCCCTTCAGCAGCTTGTCGTACAGCTCCATGACGAAGAACTGCTTCGCGCCCACCAGGTACTGCTTGTGGATCCTCAGGCTGTCCCCATCGAGCTCCCCGTTGGGCAGCACCCGACGAACGGAGGCGTCTTGCCGTGTAATGTTCAGCTCCTCGGCATGCATGGTGATGTTGTAGCAATCCTCCAGTACTCTGATCCGGATCTGGACACTGCCGCTGAAGCTGAAGTTGCCGCTGAGCAGCGGCTCCAGCGTTATGTTGTACTTCAGCGGGCGGATGGAGAGCGGCAGTCGGACATCCCGATCGTACTTGGGTCTTCCGTCTTCCTGGTCCGACTTTAGCTTGTTCCTCAGATGGACACTGGTGCAGACGATGTCCTCGCCCGGCGCTGGCTCCAGCTGGGCACAAGTGGCAAAGTTGTAGACGATGAAGCCGACGGCCAGCAGGGTGCATATGAAGAAGGAGGCCACCAGGATGGCAGTGGTCAGGGAGAGATGAAGGCGACGCCCTGACCGCGAAAAGGTGGTGGTGGTGGGCGTGGCCGCATTGGTAGAGCGGTTCTCTATGCTCAGATTCTCGTGGAGGGGTATCTCCTTGACGACCATGTTGAAGACTGAAAGATAGGAATAATTAAAGATATTTATGGAAAGAAATTGTTAAAAATTATAATTTTAGATGTTGCCCGAAGGATTTCCTGTAAGCAGGAAGAACTTGTCGGTTAGTTAAGTCCTCAAGCACACCACCACTTCCACTTCCACATCCACTTCCCTATCCACATCCACTTCCGCCGTAATGTGATATGCAACTGCAGGTTGCCCGTCTTGCAATCTCGGATCCACTTAAGTGGTTTCTCTGGCCCCGAGGCCAACCCCTTTAACTGTCCTGTGTCACCATCATCTGCGGGGGTTCGATTTAATTGCACAAATTGTCCCTGAGCCGTCGTGTCCTTTTGCGGTTTACCAGCTAAAAGAGGAAGCCACACAGGAAGGACTCCTTACTACAGTTTTGTTTTATTTTTTTCGAGTGGCAAATCGTTTGTCGAGAACGTAACTGATTCATTAGCTCATTCTCAGGGGGAGCGACTCACTATATAGTTTTTAGTAGCAAAAACTGTATTGTTCATGTAATGTGAGCCTTATGACATTAATTGTAACCTTATTATATTGGTTCTAAGCCTTAATCTGAAGTTGGAATATTTTTCTCTGATTGTTTAAAATTGAAACCCAAACAATATTTATAAAACTTTCAAACTACTTTGCTTTCTAACAATGCAATATTTATATCTTATAGAACAATTGCCATAAAAAACAGCTAAAGTTACTGTCCCTGTTGATAACTGGCTTTGGCTTTGGAGAGCACACACTTATGTCACCCGGCTGGTTTTTTGTATCTCTAGAGATCTCTCTAGACATGCATCTGGTCAAGGGGTGTTTCCCGCAACGTCAGTCGTTAATATATATTTAAATTCTTGTTATTTCCCATTCAGCGGAGAAGTTGTGCTCGAAGTTGGCCAAGATCGGATCAGAGACGTAGTGCGTTGGTTATTCCCAATTACTTATTGGTCTTAAACTTGCACAATCAGTTCCTGAGAATTGCTTATAAATCTTTCGATGAATAATAATTTTGGACCTAAAACTTGTAAGAATAATTAGTCTCTTAGATATAATATGTTAATATAAAGCAAATACTTCTATTGGAACCATTGCTGTTTTGAAATTGTAGCTTATCAAAATGTCAACGCCCTTGTGAACCTTCTTCTCTTCTATATTCTATATGCTATATATGAACAAGTATTATTCCTCTTCTCTGGCAGAGATTGTGAGCTCAACTAGAAGACCGGGCCGGGCCTCTAAAGAGACAGACAGACAGACGGAACTCCCAGCACGCTGCTATTATCAATTGGCAAAAGTTTAAGCACAAATTGAGCGGGGCAACAACATGGTCGTAAATCAACTCATATTCATGCAAATACGTCCGCCGGGCTAATTGAGTTATGACATTAATTTGATCAGCTTCTGCTGCTGGGCTGGGTACTCTTCTCCTTCGGGTTATATATTTTGTTTCTTTTTCTTTTTTTTTCTGTGCAAATTGCTGCAATTAAACGCCGCCGCCAAACTACGTACAAAAGTCGGACCCCGCCGACACTGTGACCTTCGCTGCTGCAAATGATACGATGTCACCCACTGATGCTTTACTCCCCCACCCCCCCTGCGGATGGGATTCCCTGGGCCCCCCGTTGGGGATCCAATTTATAGCAATATTTCATTGATAAACTGCGTGTAAAGCCTCCGGCTATGTGTCAAGCATATGGCGATGGATAAAGTTTAAGCACTGGCGAAATCATCAAGCTTACTCTTTAATATTATATAGAATTGGTTAATTTAATAGGCCCAAGTTGGAAATATATAGTATAGTAAAGAAACTGACTAAAATATGTTTAATTTTGTATTAGAATAAAGTGTAAAAATAAAGAACTAAGGAGAACTTTATTAAACAAATTAATGACAAAACTTGTTATGCGAAAGATAAACCCTTTAAAACCATTATAATTAAAATTAACGAGACACATGATTACAAAAGTATACAAAACTTATTTGTCAAATAAAAAGAAACCTTAAACTGCAATTTTCGGACTTTCTCCAAATTTATATTGTTCTCGATTTCGATAATACCGTTTCTCGCAGTGCAATGCGATTAATTAACACAAGGACATGGCTAACTGCGGGGTACGGGAAAGCGAACATTGACAAATCATTGGACAGATTCCCAAGGGGCAAAGCAGGGGGATGCTGGAGACACGCAGAACGGAGAACGGAGAAGAGCAGAAGACATGTAAATATTGGCTCTTTGCACACACCCACGATTAAGACATTAATTTTTAATCGCTCTATTTTTCCCTGTCTCTCTCCCGTCCAAAAAATCCAAGAGAGAGGGAGACAATTTATTGACCGCTGACTGATGGGAGCGCGTCTCTGTGTGCCTATGTGTGGGTGTGTCCGCGAGTGGCCAAGGGGGCAGGGGGTTCGAATATAAAGAACCGATCGCGATCGCTAGTCCGCCGGATAATTTGCACGGGTGCTCTAATTGGATTTTGGGGCAGCGGCAGCAGCAGAAGCAGCTCCCAATATGATTTCTACAAATTTGGACAGTCAATTTGGCGAGCGATCGACCATAAATTGGCCATCTTTAGGGGAGGAAAGTTTTCGGGGCCGGCAAAGTGTTTATGGTCCTGCGTGAATGGCCAATAATTCCAGTCTGATTCCAGTGCCTTGGCCGCTGGAAAACTCTCCGTGTATCTGTTTGTTTGTTGTTGTCTTTTCTTTTCCCCATTAATCGTTGCCAGATGCCAGACGCCCGCCACGGGCAAACTTGAGAAGCGTTTGCAAAATAAACAAAAAATAAACGGCGAGGGTGCAGAAATAAAAACTGAATTAAATGAAGTGTTGATTAGTCAATTACCTTCCGACGTGCAAACAGCAGCCGGCACCAACACACTTGCAGGCGCTCACTCACACACACTTGTACACACCACCAGCACACACCGCAGAAACGTGGGAATAATTTAATTTACCGTTAGGCGATGAGAACGAATCCCTTGCACCTTTAAAGTTTTGTCCCGACCCGGTAAAGTTTGTTGCACTAATTGAATTAAACGTAAACAAATTACTGGCACTAACTAATCACTAAACCGAGAAACACTTTTTATCCCGAACTATTTTAGTTTGTTTCGGGAGCTGCGCGAACCGTTACTCGTAACGGTTCAGAACGGAATAAACAGAAGGCGAGATGCAAGCTTTGTCGGCAGCATAATGAGCGAGCGAGCAGAGATCGCATTCGTGTGAGTGCGAAGGAGAGCAAATACATTTGTTTGCGTGCTTCTCATTATTATTTTGTTGTGTGTTTGAGTCTTTATGATTATTATGTTATTAATTATATTAATTATTTTCTATACCTTTGTAAATAACGATTTGCCAATAGAGCTAAAAAGCTAATTAATTTCGATCATCTACTTCGTTTTCACATAAAGTCGGCAGCGATTGACCACGGAGTTACATGCTTTTTTGAAGCATTTAATTAATTTGTTAATTTCGTTCAAATCATTTTGCAAGCGAATTTTTTCTATGTTAGCACCTCCAGGCGATTTTCAAATCGAAAGCGGACCTGGTCACACTAAATTAAACTTCGTGAAAGCTTGCACGCGTAATGTGAAGAACTTTTAAACAGCTGATTGCGACTTTGTGTTTAATTAAAGTTTTTTCAACAAATAATGCAGTTAAAAACGGTTTACGTTACCGTGGGCACTACAGAATTTGATGACCTGATAGGCGTCGTAAAATCAGAGCCATCTCTCAGAGCTCTGCAGGCACGAAAATGCCGCAAACTCATCGTGCAACATGGCAATTCGGAGCCTTTGACGGAGGAGGAAATCGAACTGATAAGCAAAAGGTACGGAATCCAGGCGGAACAATACAAGTTCCGGCCAAATCTGGAGGATATAAGAGCTGCAGACCTAATTATTGGACATGCCGGGGCTGGCACTTGCATGGACATACTGAATAACCAGAAATATGGACTGATCGTGATCAACGACAAGCTAATGGACAATCACCAGCTGGAGCTGGCCCGGCAACTGGGCGCCGAGAACTACATCTACTACTGTGGGGTCACGGATGTGAGCGCCAAGCTGGCCACGTTGGACTTTGAAGCACTGAGACCCTACGAAGCGCAACCCCAAAATATGCAGAAATTCGTTAAAGCTTTAAATGATCTCATGACTGGCTGAAAACTTAACTTATTTGAATCTGAAAAGACTTGAAAACGTTCCCCGAAAGAATCCAAACGCATTGCTTTTGTTGCCAACCCCCAGTGGGTTAGCTTTAGCTATTTATTTATAAGTTTATATAGAGCATAGTTAATAAACACGGCGAACACGTCTACGAAGAACATTAATTAGTTATTATTGGCAAGTCTTAACGCTTGCTGGGGGCTATATGAGATAGATAAATTCACGGCGAAAGCGTTACTGTAACTTGGTAATTAAATTCCACACTTATATGGATAAGTTGTTAATTTCATGTGTGTGTGCATAATGAGACTCTGAAGATGCTTTGGTTGTTTGCTCCCAACTTTGGGCTTTCCTTGTCACGCTTACTCCGCATCGGCGGCGGCAGCTCCGTTCTCAATGATGGCATCAAACGAGAAGGGCTGGAAGGCATAGCCCTGGCCCTTGTAGAACTTGCTCTGGAACTCCACCCTGAAAAAAGGAAGCGGGAATCAGCGAATCTCTTGAAGTATGCATGAGTATTCCCCACAACTCACCAGTGCAAGCGCAGTGTGTGCAGGAAAGCCGACAAGCCCTCCATGAGCACCAGAATGCCAACGGTTAGGATGGCCCAAAAGGCAAACACGCATGTCAAGGCGACGCCGCCCAACCAGCCCTCCTGCTTCAACCCAATGGACAAGACCATTGTCCACAGCACCTCAGCCAGTTCTGTAGGAACCAAGATAACCTTTAATTAGTAAACTAAAAGGATCAAGGAGATACCCAATACTTACGGGCATGCGCCAAAGAGAGCGCCCACAAACGCAGATACGAAGCCGTGTGGGAGACCGAACCCAGCACATACTCGATGGTGTGGATGCTTTGGTGAATGAAGATCTCCGACAGCTCTTCCTCCTCCTCGTGACCGCCGCCACCGCCATGGGAGCCGCCGTTGGACACGCCGCCAGTCTCCGCATCGGACGTAGCACCGGCAATGGGCTGAACCTGGAAAGTTAATTTATGTTTAGCTTTGTTTAGTGACTGGAACATTTTTAGAACGATTTTCTCCCGAACTACAGCCAAACTTCCTTCAACTTTAAACTGGATATAATTGTTACTATATCGATTTCTAATGTGCAAGTCGTCTAAAGTATAAATAAAAGATTACGATATTTTCGTTGGGAGAGAATATCGACACTATATCGATCTTTGAGGGTCAGGTAGATATTAGAAATGGTAGAAAATATTTCCTATAAGATATTTATTTATATTCTCTACAAATAATCTCTAAAATTAAAAGAACCAAGAGTTTGAATTGAAGGGAAGCTTGACTGGGACTTGGGCAACAAACAACACGACTAACCTCTTCCTTTGGATTTGTGGATTGGAGTGTTTTTATTTTAGTTTTTTTGGTGTGGATTTTGGTTTTGGGATTTTGTTAATTTTGTTGTTAATCGGGGAGCATAAATGAAACGAGAAGCAGTTAGTAATAATAAGAATAATGTGGGATGTACGTTGATGTTGATGTGTTCTGAGGTTCGGTGAGGATTGTGACAAACTACAGTGAAGTCTGGAAGCTCTAGAATTTGTCCTACTTACATTCGCCTGCTTGCGTGCCTGCATGATGAGCAGCGGCTTGGCCAGCAGCATCACGGGAATACAGCCAACGGCCACCAGGACGAACAGGACCTGGATAAAGTGCTGGCCCCAAAACATGTAGACCTCACAGTTCTCCGGCACTGGCTTGGGCGTATTGAACAGGACCATGTCGATAAAGGTGATCAGAATGGAGGGGGCACAGGATTCGGAGTAAGGTTCTGTAAATAAAAATTAAGGAATAAGTATATCGTTGAAAATATTCTCAAACTTCCAACTCACTCTCATTGGTGGCCGCAAACTTGATCCATTTGATGAACATCAGCAGTACCATGTAGAAGAAGAGGAGCAGCAGGAAGACCAGCTGCGGTATGAACTCATAGATCATGGAAATCCTGTTCCGGAAGTAGGTGTGGTTGTGCCAGCTCATAATCACACCAAAGATCATGTGTATGACACCGAAAATGATGGAGATCTTCATCTTGTAGGCATTGTGGAAGATGATCTTGTTGGCATTGGCCACTTGCCAGATGGGATCCATGCCGAAGGGATAGGGAGAGCCCTCGTAGTCGCCTCTGGGGTTCAGCTGAAGGAACTTGTTCTCCATCACCGTCGACTTGTTGTACGACATGTGCCAGTGGGATCCGAAGATATTCAGCGACTTGGAGAAGATATCATTGTAGATGAGGCCCGTGTACATCGAGAAGACGCCCATCAGGAAGATGATGTAGCGTCCGCCAAAGAAGATATTCCAAATCTCATTGTCCGTCTTTTGGGCAGCCAGACCCTTCTCCTTCCGTATCATCCAGAGGCCGAAGAGCGCCATTATGGCGCCGTGTCCCAAGTCACCGAACATCACGGCGAAGAGGAAGGGGAAGGTAATGATGGTGTAGGGAGCCGGGTTCATCTCCCGATAACTGGCCACACCGTACGCATCGATCAGGGCCTGAAAGGCCTTGGTGAACTTATTGGTTCGATTGTAGGTCGGCGGATTCTCAAACGTTTGCATCCGATTGAGAATCGGCGGCACCGACGATCCCGATCTCTCGGTGCCCCGC
Source organism: Drosophila watanabei (assembly GCA_008042575.1). NCBI lineage: Eukaryota > Metazoa > Arthropoda > Insecta > Diptera > Drosophilidae > Drosophila > Drosophila watanabei. The sequence goes on from VNJS01016323.1 coordinate 56,929, forward strand.
CGCAGGGCCAGCTGAATGGTCTCAATGTCCAGCAAGGGCACCCAGCACTCGGCAATCAGGCACTTCTGCGTCACGTCCAGGTTGAAGAGATTCAGCGTGTGGTAGATGGCCTTGATCTTGCGCACCTTGACGAACCAGTTCTTGAGGTTCTTGGCCGCGGCCACGAGCACACGATGACGATGGTCCTGGGTCTGGCCCAGCACCGTGTTCAGGTCCTCGATGCGCGTCATCACACCCATGGCCATTTCACGGCGATCGGCCGGGGCCTCGGGACAAGGGTAGAGCGTGGCGCGGAAGCCCTCGCAAATCTTCTTGACGCGCGTCTTCAGCTGATCGCCCTGGAAGAAGATGATGAACACCGACTTGTGCACCTGATCGCCCTGGAAAAATGAAGAAAGAGAATTTAGATTAGGTTATAGAAAAGTTCGCAAGATAACTCACATTGGTTGGATCCTCCAGCGGTGTCTCGATCATGGCCTGGCGCAGAAAGACATTGCCACGGCAGGCACGCCAAAGCATCCGCTCGAAGGCCGGCAGCCGCTCCCGCAGAATGACGCCAGCCACGAAGCTAAGGGGGTAGAGGGATTAGTCAAATCTGCTCCTTAAAATGGGAGAAGTACCAAAAACATAGTCATTCCGGTTGTTATTTACGAAACAAACAAGGAAAACTAAACTCTCAAGCACAAGTTACCAATGGACGCGGGAGGCGGAGGAACGGATCGTATGAGAGACTCTGGGACGGATTCCTGGGATAAATGGAGTGGTTAGGTGGACAACTGGCAATGGGGGGACGGTGCAGGGTGACGTGGCAAGGCAAGGCAAGGCGAGCGAAGCTAATGACTGATGTCTCTATATATACAGCTGATAGATCGATCGATAAACGGGTACGGAAACAGATACGGAAACGTTTGATGAGCGCTGTTAGACGACTGATTGATTGATTGGCCAAGTCTGGCAGGGTCAGAGGGTACCAACCATGGTAGATAATCCTCACGCTCGTTCGATTTCTCCATGTAACTAAATACACACATTTAAGACGTTTTTTGGACAATTTTTTGTATTGTTTTGTTTTTGGGGGAAGAGAGAGGAGCAGAAGAAGAGAACGACGTTTAATTTAGTTTTTAATTTCTTGTTGTATCTTTTGTTGCACAGCTTCGCACAGAAAATTATTGCTCGAGAAACTCCAAAAGAGACTTCAAGCTGGTCTGGATGAAACATATGGTTGTTGGCATGGTTTTTTAGTTAGTCTTGGCTCGGCGCGCAGCATTTGATTAGTTAGGCGTTGCGGCAAGTAAAGCAATAATTTTGTGTGGCATTTCGTTTGGTTAAGAGCTAAGAAACAGGTACAAAAATATATACAGTAGGAGCTCCCCTCGGGTGGACACTATTTTATGTTATCAATGTTCATTATCACCTTTAAATCTAGTTTGAAACCATATAAGCGCTAAGGAAAGTTTATTATTACTTAGGAGATCTTTTTAGAAATTTATTTTGTTTTGATTTACGGTTTAGTGTTCTAATTTGAATTTGTGGATATAGATTGAGAGATTCCGAATAGAAAAATATCGCAGTTAACGAATTCGTAGTACGTACTTTACTCTTTAAGGTCAGGTTGAGATTGAGGATTAAATTAAAAAAATATTCATTTTCATCTTATTATTTAATCTTTTACTTTCCTCTTTATACTTTATACCCTTTATAAACTTCTATTAACTATATTCTACATTTACAAAAAAAGCTTCCTTAAAATTAAAGCTTTTTAAAAAGTAAAGCAAATATTAGTCCACCCTAAAATCGAGTTCTTAGTGCACTTTAGAACAAGGTCTAAAAGCTACGCCTGTCCATTTTTAGATTCTAACGGCTCGATGCTGGACGCTGGATACATACCCGAGCTGAACGGGACCCATGGAGGCGCCGGCTGTGCGCGCCTCGTCGGTAATCAAGGCGCGGGTCATCGACTCGGTCGTTTGGTTCACGCCGCCTTCTTGCTAGAAATTGGTAATGGTATTTTTTTTGGCAAAAGTTCATTCATTGGAACTCGGAAGAGGGGTTAGTACTTTTTAGTTGTAGAACCGCCTCCGTATTAAGTTGGTTTTTAGGAAAAGGAGGCGTAGGGATTCGGAGTGGATAGATTTATATATTTATAAGCATATGGAAACACCGACACCAGGAGTTATGTGTGCTTTATGTTTGACATCAATTTCGATAGCCTATTATCGACAGAGGGGGGAGGAGGACATGGAACATGGAACACAACAACAGCGACGACAACAGCAAAAGAGAGTGAGAGTGGAGGAGGAGAGCAGGAGAGCGAGAGCGGAGAGCGGGAGCGCGTCTTGGTCTTGGCCTGAGTTTAGATTTAGTTCTCCCCAAGAGTCCGGTCGTATCTCAGTGTCACTTGTTGAATATTTACCCAAGCTTCAAATTCTGTCCCGGCTGGCTGGCTCGGACACCCTCCTCGCCCAGCAGCTGCGCCTGCTCGTCCTCGTTCTGGTTGTCGGCCATCTGCGGATATCGCCGATATTTGCTGGATGAGTACGTTGCGCCACTCGACTTGTACACCGTGGGCACCGACTTGGTCCACGCACACACGCACGCACACACCAAACCAAAAAAGTGCATGTGGCAGGTGGCAGGTGGCAGAGGCGGTGGTAGAGTGTGGTGTGTTTTTTTGTGTGTGGTGCATTTTGTTGTGTGTATTTTTTGTTGTTGTTGTAACGTCAGGGGTCGGGGTTGGGTTGATTGATTCGATTCGATTGATTGATTGATGGAAAAACAAAAATGTAAAGAAAACGCATAATAAAATAACCGAATATATGAGGAAATAAATCAATAATAACGAAATATTAAAGCTGGGAAATATGTACATACATCTTGGGTAAATTTATATACATTTGTGTGTGGAAACAAAAATAGAGATATAAGAATTATAACGAAAAAACCCTTTTCAAAGTTCCTTTGTATAATTTTACGTTAAAAAAAAAGACAAGCACTGATAAATGTATTACTGAATTTGAAGTTTATATTGTTGCAAATGTTGAGGCTTTTATTTTTTGTTTTTAATTTATATTCAATATAAAATTTCAAAATAAATCAACATTTAGTTTGTCACTAAAGAAATTAAATAAAGCTAAAGCTTTTAAAGTCGTAAAGTATGGAAAACCCTCGTGTTTTGGCATAAAGTGCTTGCTAATTGCCTTGCCAAGATCTTTACTATTATTTCCCTTATTCTAGACAATAATTTATAATGTAAAACCTCAGTTTTTCTCAGAACACACTATAATAAAACATGGAACAAAAACAATAACCATCAACAACTGATATCAAACGCACAACTAGGGAATATTTGTACAAACTCAAACTGAGAGGGAGTAAAAAGCACATTGTGTTTGAGGTTCGCCTTGGGGGAAGCGGAAAAGGAGCAGGAGAAAATTCGTGCAGAGTGGACTTGGACGGGTTTGGACTATTTGGAGAGTGTGTGTGGTTCTGGGAGTGAGGGAAGCCGTGACTGCCACACTTGTGTCTCATGTTATTGCTAAGAACAGTTGGTTAGTTCGCTGAAGCCTCTCCGGCTGCCATATATGTATGTTAATTTGAAATCGGTTTGCCGATCGGTTAGTGGGGAAACCACCGCCATAGATTAACTGTCAATAGTGGCGCTCACTTACCTCATCGAAAAAGACCTGGGTCTTGCGGAGTATGTGCTTCAGCTCGGTCAGCTCCAGGAAGTTGCGCTTCAAGGCCTCAGCATTCTGGTTCACCTCCCTCAGCTCGTTCTCCAGCTTCTCAAAGGTGGCCTGGATGGAAAGAGGGGAACAGAAGCCATATGAGTTAGGTCAGCGGTTAGCAATATATCAGTTTCATATGGGTATCTCTTACAAAACTGTGTAAGAAAGTCACTCACCTCTAAATCAATCATCTCTCGGGGCTGAGGAGCCTCGGGACTCTCGCCAGTGTCCAGCATGGGTATGCCATCCTTCTTGATCTCCTTCTCCAGGTAGCGCAGCTTGCGCTCCATCTCATCGCAGCGGCGGACCTCGTTAACGAACTTACGCTGGAAGGCGTTCACATCCGGATTGAGCTGTAACGAAGCACTTTTTTGTTATTCAGAGAACTCTGAGAGGTACTAAAATATCAGAATATTGTTATTAAAATTTAACACAGACACTATAAATCCATCATACTATGAACTAGAGGTATGTTAGGAGACATTACTAGTTACTTTTTTGTTCAATATTTGTGAAGCATCCATAAAAATCTGTATTTTATGTAACGCCTTATACTCACATCGCGGAACTGGACCAATCCCAGCTCGCCCAACTCCGAGACGCAGGCATAGGCCGCCTCACTCTGCAGGAAGAGCTGGCAGAGCGCCATCTCCTCGCTCCGGAACAGGGAACCCATCGTGGCAGCCTGGTATCTGCGAATGCGAAGGAGCAATAATCATATTATTATACAGACACACACACAGCTATATGAGAGTATACATATGCGGCGCACTTTCTCAATTTTATGTGTATATACTATATGTATTTATGATTCACGGTCACGTAAAAACCACGGCTGCAATCTGCCCATCGTTCTCGTTCCTGGAAAGAATCGCGGCTTTGTCATAAAAACATGTGTATATATATTCATTCCGATTTGATTATCGCCTTTGGGGCGGACGTCCACTTGTCCACCCCTTCCCGACGACGACGCGATATCTGTAATCTATATAGTATATGCGGTCGCAGATTCAATTTCTATACCCAGCGAACATATTGATTTTTCTCCCCCGAGCTCACACACAAAAAGAAGAAAGTGCTACGTTGGACCCGGATGTCAAAGGTTTTAGGCGATCGAAACGTATCTAATACACCTGGCGTATTCACTATCTTGATTGATTTGGTATCGTCACTGTCTACTTCCGTCGGGGCATGAGTAATTATTTACCAATTCCTTAAAAATATAAATAAATTCGTCCACAGATTCCAGCAGCAACCGAATCGAACCAAGAAAATTATCAGTGTGTCCAGAGAGCAAACGAGCAAAATTGTTTAAGGAATTTCACAAGCTAGATTTGGCTATCTTTGAGCACACATATTTTCAATTCATTATTTGCTGTTTTTAATTTTGTAATCGTATTGGAAGAGCATTTTAAGTAAGGTTTAAGATAGTTAAATTAATAAAATAAAATGTATTATAAGTATTTAATTATAGTAATAGTTTAGTAATTTCAATTGGAAGGGAATGTCATGATTCGGTCACACTGCGCCGCATAAAGAAGAGGAAAACTTCAAAATAAACCGCCATTTTGCAAAGGTAAAGAATAAAAAAAAGCAAAATACCTGTAATTCTTACTCAATATATTAAGGTCTAGGACAAAGAATACTGCACCATGGACCGCGCAGCCACCTGGAAGGCGGAGGAGAAGGAGCACAGCGAGAAGCTGTACAGAAAGCTCCAGGGCTTGGCCCTGGTCCACCCGGCCTCCGACGAGCTGCGCAAGCTGCTCGCCTGGGACATGTTTCTGAAGCCGAACCAGTTGGCGTTCTTCCACGTGATGCACTACCTCTTCCGCCTGCTGGACCCCGCCGAGTTCAAGCGCCGCTTCTTCTGGCCCATCACGGACAAGAAGGCCGAGGCGAACTTCCGCGCCAGCACGGTGGAGTACCTGAAGCACCTGAAGGAGAAGCACCACTTGCAGTGGTGGCCCAACATCCAGTCCTACCTGGTGGTGATGCCCGGCGGCATGCGCTTCATCAACTTCCTGCTCGAGCTGGTCAGCTTTGTCATCCAGGAACAGATCAAGCTGCGCGAGAAGGCCCTCGCCCAGGATGCGAGCACTGTGCCGCCCAAGGGTGCCAAGGTGATGGCTCGACAGAACGCCCTGATGAAGGAGTATGCCTCGGCGTACCTCACGGACTTGGAGGAGAACATGGCACTCTTGCGGAAGAATCTTCAGAAGATACGCGGCTTCACCGCCGACATATCTGCGGAGGTGGGTGTGCCAGAGGCCCAACTCCTGGATGAAGCCTTCCTGGACGACTGCGAGGCCACCAATCGCAGTCGCACTGAACAGTTTGTGACCCAGCCCGCCAAGTGGGCGGCAGCAGAGCTGGAGGCGCTCTGTGGTGTGAAGGAGGACATTGAGCACTTTCAGTCCAAGCAGGCGGAGCACAACCAGAGCCAGGAGCAGGTGGAGCAGACGCTACGTGGCACGCGCGGACTACTCGACGGGGAAGCCTTCGGAGGAGGAGGAGGTGATATGTCCATGACAATTCCAAGCAATAAAATAATCACAAAGTTCCTCGCCAGACTTATTCCATCAAGCGGGCGGCTCCAAGGTGGAGGCCCTCATAGACGCACTCAATCGTGTCAGCGAGTCGATGGCCGAGCAACTGGATGCCCACGATCACTGCAACGAGTCGAATGCGTTCGTTTCCAAGGACCTTCAGGCGCTGCGCGAGGAAGTCTCCCAGATCGAGGGGCAGCTCAGCCAAGTCCAGAAGGATCTAATTGCTCGGCTCGCAGTCTTGAAACAAAAGGGAAACCAACCAAGCGGCCCGCCAGCTACGCCCCACATCGATACACGCCACCAGAGCATCGGAATGAAGTTTATATCAACGCCGCCCATCCGGATAGACCTAACCACCGGCAGTGGACGCAGTGCTCCAGTGCGCCTGGCTCTCCAGGGCGACTTCAACACGAAGCAATACGAGACAACATTCAACAGCAGCTTGTTGGGTAAGAAGCAAAGGTTTGCCTTTCAGGGCGTTGGATACTAAGGCGTTATTTTTCCTCGTTCAGCTCCTGCTCCTCCACGTTCAGCCCGGAAAGCAAAGGACCCAGATCAGTCCATGGCTGGAAACGATCTCAATGGCACCATGAACCGATCCAAGATCAATGATCCCCTGCAGATGCTGCGCACCATCCAAAAGAACGCAACCAAGCCCAGGGCGGCGCCGCAGCATAATCTCTCCTCCTTGGGGAGCAAGTGGAAGGAGTTGCAGGCCTCGTTTGGCTTCAATGAGGAGGCCCCAGCTCCAGCCCCAGCTCAGGCCACTTCACCAGAGACTGCTTCGCCGGCAACAGACGTTAGTGAGTGCACGCGCATCGAACGCATTCCCCGAAACTCCGAAACGAACAGCTCCTTGGTCGTAAAGAACGCAGCGGTGATGAAGGTGCTGAATGCCTCAAGGAACACCCATAATCATAGCACTTCGCCTTCGGGCAGGCTGGACGCCTTGGTGACTGGTCCTCCTGCCGAGGGAATTCAACGAATGTCTCCTCGCATACTCCTCAACGACATAACTTTGGAGGTGAGTGGCGGTGGATCCTCCAAGTCAATCCGAAAACTACCTCACCGAGTTTCTTTGCAGGGTCCACAGTCCCTTGACACCGATCTGAACTCGGAGAACAATATGAATTTCCTGAATATTTCCCGCAAATTCAATTTCGATCAAGGCGACGATGAGGATGACCTGCAAAACATCAGCGACAGTGTGCTCCGAGACGTCGAAATGTAGCCCGAGACACCTGAGAAAAGCGAGCAGTAAGCCAGTATTTTTTGTGCATTTTGATTGCTTGAAGTTTAGCATTTTTAAAATGAAATTAAACTGAATCTATAAACGAAATTGATCATAAATTATAACCGTTTGGCAGAAAATATTGCTATATATAAGAACGATAAAGCGATGCTCTGACCCCTTTAATAGAAAAAAGTCAAACAAATTGAATATCAAGAACAATATTTCAAAGCTGAGGAGACTTTTCGATTTGTGCAATTTTAAATCTAATGTTGGGCGCGAATCATATCTTATTTCCTATCCTATTAGACAGAATTGGAACTAAACCGATTGATATACTAAGTCCGTTGAGCTAGGCATTTATTGAATTATTATTATTACCGTTATCCTTATTATTATCTCACAATGTTCTGCTCGATCCAGTCCAGATGTTGGGAAACGTCACAGTAGATGGCATAACTGCTTAGATCGCAATTCTCTCCCTTATATGGCGATAGGGAAACGATACCGCGGATGACCCAGCTGTTATTCCGCAGGACGATCAGCGCTGCTCCAGAGTCACCAACGCAGGGACCCTGCGCCTCCGAGTTGCCAGCACATACGGTCCGTTCCGTAATAAAGTCCTTGGCCCCCTCCATCCTCTTGAGACACTGATCCCTCGGCACCAGCCGCACACTCACCGCCTTGGGATAGCGTGTCTTCAGGCCAGACTCATCGTATCCCCAACCGGCCACCGTTCCGGTGTCACCTTCTCTCGCCGGCACCGGCAGCTCCGTGCTCCACAGGCAGAGCGGCTTGATGTATCTGGTGTACCAAATCGGATACTTCAGGACCAGCAGACCCACGTCCAAGTCTGGGAGGGGATTCCCGCTGTACTCGGGTGGAGTGAGCACATTGGACACGCCCACCAGCTCGGCCCCGTTCTCCACTTTCTGGTTGCGGTCGTGCCGGCCCAGGTAGACCCACAGCAGGCTGGCAGGCTTCCCGTAGATGCAGTGGGCGGCCGTGATCACAGTCCGTTTAGAGATTACGGAGACCACACACTTGTAGGTTATTTCGGAATTGCCTTTGAGAAGGGCCGCCAGCCAGGGGTACTGACCCCTCGTGACGAGGTCACCCCCGTGCTGGGCCGCCACGAAGCCCTCCTGGCCGCACTTCTCGAAGTCCGTCTGGACCTGGGGCTGCTGGACGACCCAAGACAACACTGCAAAATCTCTGCCCTTAACAGTAATATCTGGAATATGTACACACACATGATAAAGAACAAAAAAAAAAAAGGCAGTTTCCGACTCACATTTATGATCCCAACAAAGCACGGCGTTATTCAGCATTAGTATGTGAAGCGCGGGTAATGTGTTCTCAGATTCCTGCAGAGCTGCAAATACTTGGGCTTTTCCCCCCTTCCGAATATTAGCCAGACTTTCCTCTTCGCTGGGAAAGTGCTCAAGGAACCTGATGCTATCCTGTAACGTGTTTGAATTTAAGACAAATTCGTATTCCCCCTTCGCTCTCGCTCACCTGGTTGGCCACGTTTGTAATGAATGAGACCTTCCAGTCAAACTTAAGGATCCCGGCAAAGGGGGCCTCGATGAGTCCGATCCATTGGCCACTTGGCAGCTGTCGGTATGTGAAGTGGGAGCAGTTGTGGCTGGGAATTTCCAGCGCCCAGTTCGTGGATGCACCGTGAAAGAGCGCCGCCAGCAAGGTCAGCCAATAGTTCGTCATTCCTATTCTAGATCCGATGACGGTGGAGGTCGAACGAGAACTGGAACCCAACCAGATCAGAGTACTATATACCAGTTCCGGTTATGCTTAGAGAGAGAGAGTAGTAAGTGTAATATATGGGAAATGATTTGACAAAGCTTTTTCCAACTTACAAAAGTTAACTTACATGTTACTTTATTTTCGAACCGAAATAGAAATCTAATTTCGAGAGGAGTTTTAATGTGTTGAGATTTATACACATGTGTTTATAAATCAACAACTGGAAATAAATACTAAATACTTTCCATAATAAGGGAATGTAATAATATAAATATTATTTATTTAACAAAAAATAAATGCTTTGTATTATCTGATCTTTTAAGCGTTACAAACCAATACCTCGTACGAAGGATCTCTATCGAGGTTTCAAAAACAAATTCTTCGTTTTCAATAAAAAGCCTCATTTAATTTAAACATACAAAATAACATGGGTTTAATTTCGTGTTTTTTTTTTTTACATTTTTGTAGCACTTTTTGCTAGTTTAACAATACTTTTGGTAATAGACACGAAGAGATCCGAACTAATGCTTTCCAAAAACATTGGGCTCGGAGGAGGAGCCTCCTCCTCCGCCACTGGCGGCGGCACTCAGCTCCTCGAGCAGCTCGTTCGACTGGCGATGTCGATTGGAGTTCGAGTTGATGTTGGAGTACAGAACATTCTCACCATTGAGGTTGCCATTGAGTCTGGGGAGGAGATGGGAGTTATCGCCGGAATCGGCATCCACAACTCGATTCAAGTCCGTACCGGGGGCGCAGTTGCGACCGATCAATGAGCGTTGGAGTTGTGAAAGGCAGCTGGAAATGTTATTATTAAAAAAAAATAACATTTTAATTATCTGCTATTAAATTCTTCAAAAATATTTCCTCCTATTCCCATCTTATATTATTTTTGAGTCAAATACAATAATTTAAAGTTCTCTCGAAATAATTTCCGAACTTGAGTTAACTTAATTGGTAATATAGGTATATAGCTCACCGCTCCAGTCGTCGTTCACTGCTCCAGTCCTGCAGATCGTACAGATCCGTGTAGCCCAGCTCGTTGCTCCGATGGAAGTGCCCACCGTTGCCCAGCAGCGGTGATGCGGCCGGACTTAAGGCCCTCTTGCCGTTGGTCCAGCCCCGTGAGTACTGGAAGGTCTGGCCCATGCAGGCCATGGACAGGGTGAAGAGGAACAGTGGCAGCAGCAGGAGACGCATCATGGCGCGGAGGCGAAGGAAAGTCCCGGCGGCACACACAGGAACACAGGACTCGATGACTAGAGATGGATACGCGTTCGAGGCGCAGCTACGTCTGAGCCTGGGAGCCTCGGCGGCTGGGCTTTTATATCGATGCTGCTGGGCCATGGCCGTGATGGTGTCTTCCAGGCCGCGGGATTCTTGCTTCGATGCCCCCAGAAACACACACTTACGCAGATTAACAGGGATTATTAGCACCCAATTGTTTCGGAGTCGCCTCCACACATATGGCCACGCCCACTCTGCGCCAGCTGGCTGCTCACACTGAATGCATTTGCTGATTGGAAAACTACCCGTTTTTGCCCCGCTTTCACAAGGGAAAGTTGGTGGGATGGGGGCAGGGGGCAGGGGGATGGAAAAGTGAAAGGCTTAAACTAAAAGTGGCCGAAAAAAGTAATTTGCGACCAGTGCTCGGGGGCAGCAAAGTGTCCGTTTAAAGCTCACCTACGGGTAATTTGATTTACGACCGGGGATTTCTATGCTTCCAAAAATAAACATTTATTTTATTTAGAAGCCAAAAATGGAGCACTGTTAATCCTTGCAAATTCTGGCTCAGATTTAAGGCAATCTTGAGCTTGCTTCCAAAAATAAACATTTATTTTATTTAGAAGCCAAAAATGGAGCACTGTTAATCCTTACAAGTTCTGGTTTAGATTTAAGGCAATCTTTCAATGTCGCAGAAGATAATGAGTCAGTCTTTAACTTCAACAAATAAAAACATATCAATAAATACAAAAATATACAAGTTTTTTAATATAATTAAATATATAGAAAAGCAACGTGAGACTGGCTTAATTACTCTATAGACTAGTTATTTCACTATCGGGCACATTGGTGCGGTTAGCACCATTGGAACCATTAGCTGCATTCTGCTCGAGCTCCACATCCGTCGCCTTTCGTCGTTTCAGAAGGAAGTAGCAAACACTAGGATTTCAGTTAAAAATTTAACAATTTTAGACTCTGTCCTTGGTAAATATTTTATATGGAAAACTTACACAAAGACCAGGACATTGGGAATATAAAAGACTTCACCAAAGAGCCAAATAGCACCCGGAAATGTGTCCACGGTGCTTTTATAAATCTCACTGAAGATGGGCGGGAAAATGAATTGGGCAATCGGTTCGCTAATCCCAAAGATGGAGTACATTTTGCCTAAAAATTAAAACAAGTCAACAATTCATTTTAATAGTTTATGGTTTGCCAGAGTTTATTTATATAACTTACTCAGCTCATCACCAGCCACGATGCTGGAACCAACGGTCTTAATGGCAATCACTCGCAGACTGACGAACATGTCCACCACTCCAGCCACGTAAAAGGAGGCAGTGCTGCTGGCAAAGGCCTGGAATAAATCAAGCACTCAAATCATTTAAAGTTTCACAAAACCCTGCGGTCTCTTACAAACAGGACGCGGGAGCAGACGATGGACAAGGCGGAAAGCATGCCGATCATGGAGTCGGAGACCTTGAGCAGCTTGCTCAGGATGGCGGTGCCGATAAAGGTGCCCACCAGGGCCGCTCCACTGGACAGGGTCAGGTAGATGCTGAAATCGTTGCCGTTCCACGATAGTTTCTTCAGGGTGAAGCGATACCAGTAGTCGTTCTCCCCGGAAACGGGGCCCACGGTCAGGAAGTAGGCGCAGAGCAGCAGGATGAGCAGCATGCGCCCATTGTTGGGTCGCTTGACCAGCGGGAACTTGATGCAGTCAATCACGAGAGTGGGATCGAAGAGTTCCTTGAACAGGGACTTCCTGGGGGGCACAACCTCCACCTTGGGCTCCACCATGTGCGGCGTCAGCTGGAAGTTGACGTTCTTGTTGCTTTGGAGTTCGTCCACGTTGGTGGTCTCGTAGGCCATGTTCTCGGCGCCCTGCTTCGGCGGCAAGGTGGCAGGCAGCGGCGGTGGCTCATTCGTGGCTGTGGCTGTGGTCTGGGGCGTGGTCTTTACCTCCTTCACAAAGAAGATAATGTACAGTATGGCAATAATCTGGAAAAGGATGGCTGTGGCAAAGGACCCTGAAAAACATATGAAAAGTTATTTGCAAGAAACTGAAAATGAGAATAATTAACGCACATGTATATCCCAGGGTAGTGAATAGCAATCCACTAATGGGTTGACCTATAAAGGGAACTCCCGTGACGAACATGGCAAAGATTCCAAATCGAAAAACGCGATCCTCCTCGGGTGTCGCAATGGTGATGTAACTATAGATGGCCATCAGACAGAAGGTCAATCCTCCAAAGAGAGCCGGCACTATGGCCTCGCAATATGCGCCAAACTCCATTGGCAGCGAATCGAAGAATATCGCCGATATAATCTGACCTAAAAAGAGATATTTTTTCTTTTAAAATCTTTTACGAGGAATTTGGAAAACTTACAAGTGAAGCCCAAGGCCTCTCCAACGATGGGCATAATCATGCAGGGCTTTCGCTTGTTGTACCGATCTGCCCAGCCTCCAGCGAAGAGGAGGACAATCAGGGGGAAGATGGCAGCTGTAAAGAAAAACATGATTAATATAATAAACATATTTCACCAGGAAGGGATCCCAAAAATACATATATGGATTATAATCGGGAATGTATTAAAAACATGAAGAGTGAATCTAGTTATAAAGCTTTATACGTTATAGTTATAAAGCTTTAATAAAGCAAGTTAAAATTAATGACTTTCTCTGAATTATGTTATAATTCTTAAGTTTTTAAATTGAATTTCAGATTTAAGTTTATTACTTTTCATATTTATTTACAGTTTAGCACACTTTATAGCAGAGTATAAACTTGTTTTGAGGTGCCAAAAATGTTTCACAAAAATAATAATAACTCGTTTTAAGGAATAAAGCAAAGAATTCATATATTAATTATCACTTGTAATTAACTATACAATATAGAAACATGAAAAATGGGATACTTGTAGTAATAGGTCAAGGTTTAAATACTAGATCCCATTCAACAAACATTATAAAGTTAATAAATACGTAGATGCGTCACGCACATAAAGTTAAACTACCTTGAGAATTTAATAAAAGGAATTATATTTTTATGTCGTGTCTTTTTCGAAAATCCTATTGTTTTTGTTTATAATTAAACACGCTTAGCGAGTTTCGAAAAATTTCTTTGAGCCAAATTCATTAGGTATGCACAGAACTTGTTCTTCAATTGGAACTTGTTATCGTTAAGAATTTTACGGTAGGCATTATTTTAGTGAAAAATTGCACTGATAGAATAATACCAGTTGCAATCTCTATGTACGACATGATGTTCTATTATTTTAAGCTGCCATTACCGGATTCTGATGCAATTGAAAAGTAATTATAATTATCTGAGCTATAATTTGTAAGCTATCGAACAACAAGAGAAGACGCTTTGAGGGTGGCTTTGAGAACCGGAATTCCGTTTAGCGTTATGCAAATGACATATTCTGCTGGCGATTTAGCTGGATTGGGAATCTGAAATAATAATATTAACCATGGCAATGACAATGACAGTGAACCCACGAAAGTCACTCGAGTCAAATCGATGTAAGAACAGGTTTCGAGGTTTGAGCTATTGCGATTGCGATTACGATCCAGCTAAGGCCTCTCTCGACGACGCGGCTCTAAATTAATCACCAAACGATATAATGGGGAATTTTTTCTTCTTTTCTTAGCACCATTAGACGGCGACGGCGAAAGAGAACTCGAACTCACGAGCGAATCGATTAAAGAAGGTAATTAGATGTTCGGATAACTGCTAATTTCCGACGACATCCATCAAAAGACATGGATTCCTTCTGGTCAAGATATGTACACTTCAAGAAAGTTAAAGCAAGTTGTCGAAAATAAATATATTTCGAAAATAAGCTTTAAGAACTTTTAGTAATTGAAAGAATTTTTGCCAAGCTTTGATTATGTTGATTAAATTAATGTTTTCTTTCGAAATTTGATATGCCAGATAGGGAGTTTTTAAAATAAAAAGTGAAATTTGGGAAATTATAAGTCTTCTAATAATGTTTAAAATATTTGATGTACATATTTAAACTCGTTAAATATCCATCACGTAATTTAATACAAAATCAAAACTAAATATCTACTATCTACAGTTAAATTGAAAGCTTGCATTAAATGTATATTTTAAACCACATATCCATCGATCTCTTATTTTTCTCTGTGCATCCCAAAAAGGGGTAGGCGAGTATCATAATATGCAGAGGAGTTAAGATGGGAATTCGGGTTTAATTTAAACACAAACCTGATTTTTTTTAAGCAATGCTAATGCCAAACACCAAACGCGTATATTTAATGAACGACTCGTGTTATGAGCAGATGATATATGGCGAATCTCTTTCTTTCTCTCTTTACCCATCGGAGCTCGTTTTCCGGAGACATCGGAGGCGAGGATCTGCGCCTCGAGTTCCGCCTTGCAGACGGTGTAATTGAAGCCGGGCGATGCCACCACCAGGCTAGCCAGGTCAGGTGTGGCCCCCAGCGTGGTATTGGCAAAGTCAAAGTCGTCGCACTCGATGCCCAGCTCGGATTTGTCCAGCATCGTGTCGCAGACCAGCTTGTTGTATCCGAAGTTCACCCGGCAGGCCTTCTCCAGGGGGAAATTCTGCATGGCCACCGCATTGAAGATGGAGGCCATGAAGTAGAAGAAGAAGAAGGGCTCGATGACGAGGTAGTGCCGGTAGCGCCATAGCTTTTGGAAATAGTTCAGCTTGGGCTCTGCATCGGCTCCAGCTCCAGCTGCGGCTGCATCTGCCGACGACCTTGGCTTGGCCATTTTATATTGTTACTTAATAGCCGCTTGCTGGGGATTCCTGTTTTTGTATTTTTATATTCGATTCACGGATATGTGGCTAGTCGCTCTAGCACATTTCTAAGCGATTCGATCAACACGTCGCGCCAAGTTCTAAGCTCCGACTAAACTTAGCGAGGCGGGCCAAGTCCACAGAATCCGCCGAATCGGCTTGATACGCACAACAAACTTGTCCCATCATTTCTTCGTCTCGTTCGGCCCCGTATTCTTTTTTTTTTTGTCAGCTTCGATTAGAGGCAGCAGAACAATGATATAGATATATGGAGAATATATTGTCACCGTGTGAGAAATCTGGAATTTTGCATGCGCTCGCAGGCATGATTCGCGTTTCTCGCTCGGCAACATTTACAGTGGATATTTCTTAAAAAGTCTTGGAAGAAAGTGATCTATTAATAATTTGCAATGACAAATAATTTCTTTGGGTTATAATTTCTTGTAGGTCTTAAAATAAATTTGTTGTTTATATGAAATTTAAAACTACAAAGGTTGATTACTATTGTATTTAGTTAAAAGAACAATAAGTTGCATTTGTTGCCAGCTGACAAAAAAAGTCATTCTTTGTCAATAAAAATTTAAGTTTAGTTGATAAATAAAGTAAAGTACTTTGTAAAGATGTTAACTTTCCGGAAAATTAAGGTTTTAAATTCAATACTTAAAGGTTTTTAAATTGAATTTACCTTTTTGAATGTACTAATAGGCAATTTTAGATTCCAAATATATATTAAAAAGTAAAGAAGTTACTGTTTACTTGAAATCCATTGAAAATCTCTAGAGAGTTCTGTAGACAGAACTAGAGAGAGTTTTGTCGTCAAAAATTTAAGATTATCATGAAAAAATGCCGATACTTTGTTTCTGCTAGTCAATATCCACTGTAATAAGTTGATTCTGTTACTGACGCTGCCCCAATCATATATTGAGTGTCAAGTGAGTCCTCTTTGCGGCTCACTCTCGACGCAGCGGCGCCCCGTTCGGGAATACTAGATGTCGATCGTTTTATATTGATTTGTTGTTTACTTTGCTTGCTTACATTTAGGGCTACAATTACAATTACTCTGTCCAGCGGTGGGTGCAATTCTGGTTGGTGCACACATAATACAGTCGCATCTCCTCTTCGGCGCGCCGGGTCTGCGCCTGGAAGAAGACCGCCTCCCGATGGGAGCACTTCGGACAGGCGTGGTCCTCGGTGCGCGGCAGCGTCGGATCGGAGATCACATCGGGCACAATGTGCGTCAGTTCGTCGATTTCGTGCATTATCTTGTTCACGTAGATGCAGTTGGAGTCCGCCTCCTGTTTGTAGTCACAGTTCCGGCACGCGTACAGCAGGATCTTGTTCTCCTTGTCCTCCTTGGGGTACAGCATGTTGTTGCACTCCTGGCAGAAACGGATGCCCACAAAGCCGGGGCCCTCCGTGTGTGCGGCGTCGAAAGCGGTGGTCATTGTGACTTAGTAGGCTATAAAATATAGCTTATTTATTAATAGTTTTAACGTTTTAATGATTTATTTACCTGATTCGGCTGAAAACAAGCGGTACGGCAGAATAGAGGTGAGTCAAACCACTACCGACAGTATCGATACATCGATAAGCAGCCAAAATATGTGTCAAAAAATTGTCCAAACAATGAACCCGATTTTATACATTTAAAATTAGGGTAATCCGATGTTTTGATACAATTGCTGTTATAAATGTCTTCATTTTTAATATCTTTGGGCAAATCAACTGAAAAATGTAAATACATTTTATGATAAAATAATTAAACTACTATCGCGATAGTCGAAAAATTATATCGTACCGGTCAGCTAAAAAACATCGATCGACCCCAATCCCAATCGAAATTTTGACAGCTCTAACTTGCAGTCTCCGCGTTGTGTGGAATTTAAACCATAAAATAAGGTAATTTGTGATTACTTGTGAGATTAGGCCCCCAGCCCCAGAGTGACAAGCGCAGAGATAAGTGAGCCGCCCACTGAAACCGAGAAAACCCAGTTAGGGACTTTGCAATTGGCGTTTGCGTTGCACTTCGCTGTGCGGGTCACCACTTTCTTCGTGGCTTCGGTGATAGAATTGAGAAAGGTATAGCAACAGGAGCCGGGTCAAAATCATCACATCCTTCTGAGCTATGCAAAATAATTAATATTGAAAAGTATGCAACGAATTTCCGGGTGTGTATTAGAATTTTCGAACCACTTTTTTGTATTATATTTTGTTGAGAAGACGACGAGGCGGCGAGAGCGAGCCAAAAACTTGTTGCTGTGCGTCGGGGGGCCCAAGGTAGAGTCGTCCCGCTCGCACTCGCACGATTGATCGTGCTGGCCGCCATTTTGGTCTTCTGTGAACTGCTTCTAGGCGTTGCTGACGCTGGCAAAATCAGATTTTCAATAAGTCACGTGCCTAAAAGTAGGCTAAATCCCGGGCCACTGATCCTTGCAAATACTCCTCAGGCTCCAGCCTTGAACATCTCTTACCTGCACCTTCCATTTTCCGCAGGTTCTGAGCTGGACACGATGAGCGCGTCCAAGGAGGGCAAGGACAAGAAGGGCGGAATCAAGATTCTGGGCGTGGAGAACATTTCGCCGCCGAAGGAAACGTCGCGTCCCGCCACACGCATGAAGCTGCTGAACGAGGCCGCAGCAGCAGTAGCCACTGCCGCGTCACCGTCAGTTTCCCCCACCAAGACGGAGAAGCGCAACAGCGGCGGCGGCGGCGGGGGATCCCGCATCAAAATACTCAATGACGAGGCACTGGGCCTGCCAAAGACCGAGAAACGCGGCTCGACCTCCAAGACCAGTCCGCGCAGCACCACCGCCGCCTCCACCTCTGTTAAGATTCTAAATGTAAAGCGCCCTGCCTCCACCACCGCTGCTACAGCCATGGAAACCAAGATCCGTGCCTCGCCCAGCAAAAAGCAGAAGATGGATCACTACGTGCTGCAAGCGGTCAAGTTGGAGAACAGCAAGCAGCAAGCAGTCACCACGGCGGACCGTGCGGCTGCGTCGGATAACGAGGAGACCGAGACCATTGCCTTTATACTGGCGGACGACGACGAGGTGGTGCCCGGAACGTTGGAACGGACGAACGGACAGGAGGAGATCGTCGTCACCGAGAACGACGAGGAGGAGGAGGAGGAGGAAGGCGGCGAGGCGGATAAGGACGAGGCTGGCAAGAGCGGGATGAAGGAGATCGTGGAGCATGTGTGCGGAAAGTGCTACAAGACCTTCCGGCGCATCAAGAGCCTGACGAAGCACTTGGAGTTCTGTCGCTACGACAGTGGCTACCACCTGCGCAAGGCAGACATGCTCAAGAACCTGGAGAAGATCGAGAAGGACGCTGTGGTGATGGAGAAAAAAGATATTTGCTTCTGTTGCAGCGAAAGCTACGATACCTTCCATGTGAGTTTGTGCTGCTATTTACGACGACTTAGCTTATCCTATTCCCTTTCCAGTTGGGCCACATCAACTGTCCGGACTGCCCGAAGTCGTTCAAGACGCAGACCAGCTACGAGCGGCACATCTTCATCACGCACTCGGAGTTCTGTGACTTTCCCTGCTCCATCTGCAACGCCAATCTGCGCAGCGAGGCCCTGCTGAAGCTGCACGAGGAGCAACACAAGTCGCGGGGCAAGCCGTACGCCTGCAAGATCTGCGGCAAGGACTTCACGCGCTCCTACCACCTGAAGCGCCACCAGAAGTACTCGGCCTGCTCGGCCAACGAGACCGATACCATGAGTTGCAAGGTCTGCGACCGCGTCTTTTATCGCTTGGACAACCTGCGATCGCACCTGAAACAGCACCTGGGCACCCAGGTGATGAAGAAGCCGGAGTACATGTGTCACGTCTGCAAGAACTGCTTCTACAGCTTGTCCACACTTAAGTAAGTGCGTTATCTTTAAATCCTTGCCAGAAACTAATGCTTTGTCGCCCGCAGCATTCACATACGCACGCATACGGGCGAGAAGCCCTTCGACTGCGATCTTTGTGAGAAGAAGTTCTCCGCCTTGGTGGCCCTCAAGAAGCATCGTCGCTACCACACGGGCGAGAAGCCCTACAGCTGCACTGTGGTGAGTAAAGGTTGCTTATAATCCTCTAGAAATTCCCTTATTGAGTGACCCTTCAAATTTGCAGTGCAATCAAGCCTTTGCTGTGAAGGAGGTGCTCAATCGGCACATGAAACGGCACACCGGTGAACGTCCGCACAAGTGTGAGGAGTGTGGCAAGAGCTTCATCCAGGCCACGCAGCTGCGCACGCATTCCAAGACCCACGTTCGGCCCTTTGGCTGTGATCAGTGCGAGGACAAGTTCAAGACGCAGAAGCAGTAAGTAGTAAAAGCAGGATAAATATTTCGATATAAACATACAACGATATCCTTTAGACTCGAGCGCCATATGAAGGAGCACAACTCGCAGAAGCGCCCCGTCTTCTCCTGCACCGAATGCAAGCGCAATTTCCGCAGCACAGCACAGCTCAAGGAGCACATGGATGTGGGAGTTCACACACGTAAGGGAAACCGGATCCTGGCCCATTCACTTGACCTTAATCCTTGCTCTCTTTTAGCCAAGCCAACGCGTGCCACGAAGCGCTCACCCGCCAAGGTTATGGAGCGCACGGATTGCGCCATTTGTGACAAGAACTTCGACAGCTGCGAGACTCTTCGCCGGCACATTCGCACCGTCCATGAATGCGATCCGGATGACATCTTTGGCGTGGATCCGCTAACCGCGAAGCGTGCCAAGAGACCCAAATTGGCGACGGTGGAGGAGCAGGAACAGGATCATGAGGAGATCGTACCAGTGGCGCTCAACACTTCAGCGGGCTCGTTGATTTCCAGCCAAACGGATGGCAATGGCGTTGTGGTGCGCGAGTATCTGGTGGACGAAACCGATGAGACGGCGGCTCAGACCATTACGCTGGAGAACGAGACGTACACCATTCTCCCGCTGGACATTGAGGGCGAGCAGCTGACGGATGAGACCTCGATAGGAGTGAAGCCCGAAGGCAAAAAGGAGGAAGGAGGACTGAAGGTCTCGCCGGTGGTCAAGAAGGAGAAGCGCAAGTCGCTGGCTGCCAGCTTGGCGGCTGCCATCGCTGATAACCTGGAGGAGGAGCCGTCCAGCGAAGACGATGCCGGCGGCGAAGTCCTAACCGAGGAGGACCTCAAGCTGAAGGAGAACATTGGCAAGCTGATCGACATGCTGGTGGATCCGCCCATCCTGAAGAAGTACGGCTGGCCCAATGCCCCCGAGGAGACGGTGCTCTGCAAGGTGATCGAGAACTGCGGCCACGACCTGACCAAAGGCAGTGAAAACTACGCCGAGTTGGACTACGGCAGCCGGATGCGCGAGTACTGCAAGCTTCTCTTCACCGTGGTCATACACAACGACTCCATCAAGTCGCTGCTCAACAACTTTCCCATCGACGATGTCATCGAGTATGTCCTGGGCGATGAGGATCAGGAGGAAGGCGGCGGCTTGGCGGGCATAGGCAAGGACGACGAAGATGAGCCGGAGAAGGAAGAAAAAAGCACAGCAAAGAACCAGAAAAACTCGGATGCCAAAATGGGAGAGACAATCTCAGGTGATTTGGATTCCGAGGGGGAGGACGATGATGAAACGGTAGAAAACAAAAAGGACACGGCTAAGAAAGAAGGAAAAAAGGCTTGAAAAAGTCACCTGTTTAGCACAAAAGGGATACCGGAAATAATTAGGTAACTAATTAAGGGTTTGCCTTGATGTTTAATAAGAAATTTAGGTTTTAATCATGTTTTATTGGTTCGAACACCAAGTGGCCTTAGATAAGAAACCAATACCGCCTGTTATTGCGTTAAATTTACAAATTTACCGAGATAATGATGACCAATTATATGATTTTTGATATTATTGTACACATTTATACACGTATTTACGGAATTGATCATCTTTTCGAAGGATGCACAGCTATTTTTATAAAGACCTTGTATTGCATATTAAAATATATTAAATGGTGGCACAGGAAATGTGTGAAAAATTTAAAAACCGAGTGGAATTTTTCTTCTAGATTAAAGTTGCACCTCGGGGGATCCCAGGACCCTTAGGATTTTCGTCCTAGAATTCCACCTTAATAAACTCAAACTAGGCTCTTAACTTAAGTGATCATTTTTATTACCGTTTAAATCTCTTTAAAAGTGTGAAAGTTCAATACCTTAAAAATGAAAGCATGTTTCCGGCACCTTTTTGAATTGTTTCTTAAATCTTTGGTTCATTATTTAGCAGCTACTGTTCCATCAGCATCTTGAGGATGCGTGCATTGTTTTGCAGTATCTTGTGGCGACTCTCATCGACCAGCTCCTGGTACTCCACGATGCTCGCCTCGATCTGCTGCAGCTGGTGCTTCATGGGCTCGGTGGCCGAGGCCGTGAGGCTGCGCTCCCTCTTCAGCTCCATGGCCGCCTGGGTGTACGTGTCCCGCCACATGGTCAGCTCCAGTTGCATGGCATCGATGTCCTCGGGTATAAAGTCCAACAGCTTGCCCAGCGGATTCACCGCCTTCGTGAGGCTTTGGATCACGTCCCGCAGATCGTTCACCTGGCGGACAGAGCTCTGGCGAACTGTGGCCGAGGACGGTGACGGTTCCACCACCTCGGCGTTTTGGTGAACCAACTCCTTTTGGGTCTCCAGGATCTGCTGAACCAATCGACCCTGCTGACTATCTAGTTGACCCTCCAGCGAAGGATCTTCCGCCTTGTTGCCTTCCACAATATCGTGCGAGTTGGCATCTTCAATGATCACCAGGTTCTCGCCATCGTCGTCCAGGTCCCCGAAGGTTTCCAGCTTGACGTTGATGCCAGACATCTTGATCTGGTCGTTGGGCTGCAACACAATCTCCACGTTGCGACGTCGCGGTGCTCCGGGTCGAGCAGAGGCAGGACGTGCGGAGGGTGGTCTCAAAGAGGTTCTGGGTCGCTGATTTGATTCCTTCGAGTTCTCCCTCGACATGGTAAGTTCCCGCTTCAGCTCGCCGCTAGTGTTGTTATTGGGATCTGCCGGAGGATTGGCCTCTGGCTGGGATGGGACTTCAGCCGGGCTGGGCTCCGGCTGCCTTTGAGTTCCACTGGAGCGGCGACTCCGGTTAGAGGAGGCGGAGCTGCGACGCTGTGCGGAGGATTTTCTACTTTCCGGCGGTTCTGTGGGTGGAGATAAAGCGGGAGGCGGAGGTTCAGCTGCTTCCTGGTTAGGATCTGGCCTTGGCTCCTTGGATACTACGGTAGGAACTGTTTCAGAAGCTGCTGGTTGCTTGGCTGGCACAGGTGGCGACATGGACATGCTGGGATTCTCGCTCTCCGTGGAGAGCTGCTGCTTGTTGCTCTTGGACTTTAGCTTGACGGGCGAGGGGCTCTTTTGCTTGGAACTCTGCCGACTGAGCTTGGGTTCAGCTCCCACAACCTTTACCTTCTTGGGAGCTGCCTTGGCCTTCTCCTTGTCCTTGTCCTTGTCCTTGTCAGTGGGTGTGGACCGAGCTCCTGTGTCGGCGGTGGTTGTCTTGCGCAGCTTCTGCTCCTGGGGAGACGTCCGCTTCTCCTTGCGCCGCTTTGCATCCTCCTCTTTGCCGCCGGCTGGTGAGGGATTCTTGCTGGAGGCCTTGGTTTCCTTCGGGGGCTTTGGCAGGGGCTTGCTGTGGGCTATCACCACTTGATCGACGGCGCTGTCCCAGTCCAGGTTCTTCTCCGCCACACTGGCCATGGCCTGGAGCAGCTCATTGGTGAGCTCTGGCTCCTGGCCAGCCACTATCTTTGAGGTGCGCACTTTGAGGTCCTGTTTGGTCGTTAGCTCTGTGGGAAGGAAAGCAGGTGTAAAGGGCATCGGTTAAAAGTGCGAACACTCACTGACTACGTCGATCATCTTCTGGAGGAACCGTATCTTATCCTCCCGCGTCGCTATGTTCTCGAACTGCTGCTCCTCCGCAGTGTACAAGCCATCAAACTTTCCGGTTTGCTTGATGAACTGACGAACCATAGATTATGTCTTACTAAAGGGTTCGAGGGTAATAAGCACTTACATTGTTAAAGACGTCCATGAGGAAGCGGAAGGGGGGCTTCTTCAGCAGCTTCTCGGTGAGTGGCGGCTTCTTAATGAACTTGCCCACCACCTGCTGTGTCACCTGGATAATGGCATCCAGATCTTTGTCCGACATCTTTGTATATATATTTTTTGGTAACAATTTTCCCAAAATAATGTTGAATCAAGGGCTTTGTTTGTTTTGCCAGGAAGCGCGTTGTCCTGGCAACCATACAGGAGAACTTCTGTAATGTGAAACACCCTTCGACCTTCTTTAATTATGTAATATTTAATTTAATTTAATATCTTGCTAGTATCTTTTCTTATGATTTCTCTTAAGAAGTCATCATCAATATGCTGACTACCTTAAAGTTTTAATTAAAGAAGTACGACTGTAATTAAGCCTGGAACTGCGCATGCTCCGCCACCTGGAAATTCCTGTGGTTCACCATTGAGATGTCCAGAAATATAGATATCGGTCGATACATAAATTGATATTTATCGATGTCATAATAAAGCGATAAATTGTAATTCTTTTGTGTTTAAATATTGTATACACAATTATATATTCTTCTTTATTATTTTAAATTACTGCAGTCATTGGTTAAGCTGGTTTCAATTTTTTCGATCAAAGCAAGATATTTCCAATACTTCCTTTATAAAATCCCCTCGATAAATGTCTCCATTTACACAAACAACACTTTTTCCAACACAATTCTCACTTTATTTGCATTTTTATAAAACATTCTCACATACAACATGACTTGGCTCGAATATGAGTGCACACACAGTTCGATATTGAGTTTTTTCCTGGGATATAGGTTCTGGAGGTTACAGTTTTTTCTTTTTTAGGTTTAGATTGCACAGAATGAAATTTTGGAATTAATACTTGGGAAAAGCTGCTATGAAATATGAAATAAATTAAAAATACACGTCAACAGTTGGCCAATTTCGTGTTGTTGTTGTTGCTAGAGACTATATATAGATATATATATATATACAATTAATATTAATAATTCTCATAACTAAATTTATACACAGTGCGATTAAAGCTAAAAGTCATAAAAAAAAAGAAGTAAACATAATGTGGGGGCAGGAGAACAGTGGGCAATATAGAAGGCTTCCTTGCAAGCAATTTGGCGGCAAAAACAGGGAACAGAACTGCCTTGTCATCGTAATACAGGTTAACAGAGCGCAGCGCTTCGTTTTGGGGCTCATTTCAGTTTTAGCTCACTGTTACAGCTTATTTTTTAATTTTTTAATAGGTATCTCTCGTATATCGCATATGTGTCGACAGATGTATATATATATTACATTTAGAGTGCGGCATCTCCCCCCGAGTGCGCGGCAATATTAAAACGATTTATTAGATTAACTCCTCAGCGTAATTAGGCTAGATTTTTGCGGCTGCAGCTGCTACAACTCAAAGAAGTCATCCTGCTGCTTCTCCAGTCGCTTCAGCGAGTTCTGCACGCGGCGCGTCTGCGTCGTATTCAGCAGATGCGCCGTATCCGACGAGTTCCCGCTGCCCGTCGAACTGTGACGCTGATACTGCGGCGGACGGTCGTTGTTGTTGGTCTTGTAGGAGTTGTTCAGGGGATGGCGGCGCTGCGGAAATATGTCCGCGCTGGCACTCACACAGATGTCCGCCTCACTCTGACTGCTGACCAGGCTGTGGAGCGGTAAAAAGTCCAAGATTAGTAAGGTTTCTGGCTAAGCTTAAAGGTTACTTGCATTGAAAAAGATAGTTTCAATTAAAAATGTTAGCAATATAAAAGATAACTGAACAAAAAATTCATTTAAAAGACTTTTACAAAATAGGAATTCCCAGTTTAAACATATTTGATCTTTTTGTTATTGTTTAGTCTCAGCAAAACACTTACTCCTTGGAACGTTCCACATATTTGCGCGACTCGGAAATGGTGTTGTCGATCTTGTTGAGGAAATCGTTCATGCATTTCCTGTTCTCCTCCTCGGGCGTCATCGCAGCCACCGAGTCGAGGCTCTTGCTCTGCTTGCCACTGCAGCCACCATGTCCGTGCATCATGGCGGGATCCTCGTCTCCGGCCTGGCCCACAAGCAGCTCACCGGCGATGGAGTAGGGACGCTGAGGCGGCTGTTGCTGCTGCTGCTGTTGGCCGTTTCCGGAGCGCGATCCCCCAGTTGTGTTAAAGCTGCTGCTGCTCCCACTGCTGCTGCTGCTGCTGCTACTGCTGCTGCTGCTGCTACTGTTCCCGCTGCTGCTGTTGATGAAGCTGTGGCTCTGGCTCAAGTTGTTGGCATTGTTCTGCGCCTCCCGCTGTCCGTTGGCGTCGGGAGTGCCCGGTGGTGTGGCCAGCACGGCATCGAAGGCGGCCAGGGCATCGCCGCCACTGCCAGGCACCTGGGGATAGTACGGTGAGTTCTTCTCCACGGGCACCAGCAGGAACTGACGCAAGAACAGGCTGTCCGAGGCGAAGAGGCGGTTGGCGCGTCTTATTTGCTCCGTCTGGAAAGGCAATACACGGAGGAGCTCATCATCAATTACGGGCAATTGTTCGCGCTGACACCTGATTGACGAATGACGGATGATTGATCGATTGGATTGGATAACCGAGTGCCCCCCCTCGCAACGCACACATATATGGCTAATCGGGTCAAGTGGCAATGCTGCAGTGCCTTTTTTTAGACGTCTGCTTCAAGATTTGTCAAGTCAATAGACTCGAAACCCAAAATCTGGACTCTAGTCAAATATTGGCCAAGTGCTAACCAAACAATGAAGCTCATCATGTGGACATAAATCATATGCAGCAACCTGTCAGTCCAGAGCTGAGGGTGGACCCGCACCCGCCTGCAGCATTTTCCACGATAAGAATCGCTGATAAACATCTTAGATTCTAGAGTCTAGATGCTAGATAGTGGCAATGCTTGGCCCTTCCCACATCTGTCCGCTATCTTCTGTTTGCCAAGTCACTCCGGACTCTAGACTTATCACATCCCGTGTGAAGGTGTGGGTTCGGTCGTAAATTCCAAGAACTCTAGGGGAGTGGGAGAGAGCTTAGAGGAGTTGCCCGGGGCAACCAGTGCCATTATTGGATCGATATATTCAAATCCCCGTGAAGTTGACATTTAAAATTTAAAAGAGCTCGCGTGACTCTACTTACTGCACTAGTGGAGCTTCTTAAACAGAGAAAGCGTACAAAAATCAATGAATATGGTGAAATATTATTTAATATTTGAAAAAATAAAATGGGAAAACAAGTGCAGAGCTATACAGTTCCCTAAACAGGTGAAGGGCTAGCGTGACTCTAATTGGCTTGCCTCAGAAAAAAGGCACAATCAATTTCTGTCATATTGATGTCCCATAAATTCCAAAATCAATCATATTTATTCGCATTTCGTTTGACATTTATAACTGCCATTGCAATGGAAGGGAACTTTAGAAAGTTAAATGAAACCCACTGATCTTTAAGCTTTTCTAGAGCTTCTTTGGAAGAACAAGAATAAAATGTGGTCATGATAAGTTTCTGCAGGTTTGTCGCAAAATAATACTCACAGTGCATCCGTATTTGAGGGCAATGCCCTGCAATGTGTCCGTCTTCTCCACAATGTGCCGGATGAGCGTCTCATTGTTCCGCATGCTGTTGCAGCAGGTGCTGCCATAGCGCTTGAGGGTCCTCGAGGAGTCCCGAATTGATTGCTTCTCGTTAAACATAAATTCTGTGTCATCCATGTCAGGTACGATCTCTTGAAACTGCAAAGAAATTTAAAACAAAAGGAATTTTTACAAAATTTGTATCGTTGTTCGATGAATTTATTTAAAAATAAATCCAAACTGAAGAATGAACTTGTTCATTGACAAATGAACACTTGCGAGAAAGAGAAAGTGAATGGGGCAATGAACAGCTCGGAGAGGAAATCTAGAAAATTACAGTTATATTTCGCTCTCTGCCTCTTGTAAGTTTTTTTTTAATTGCAACAGATTTTTGGAGATGACAGCCGTTATTTTTAGTGATGTCATGGCCAACACGTAACGCACACACACACACCACCAACGAGTACAACATATGTAAATACACACATGTATGTACATACATATGTACGCTGCAACTGACAGGCGAGTGTGGTGTGCCGCTGCTAATTTCCGCATTATTTAATGCATTTAGCGTCCACTCACCTGGCGCTCCTTGGCGCTCGCAAAGGTAACTGCAACTGTTACAGTTACTCCGCCAGCTACAGCTCCCTACCTTTCACTTGCACGCACACACATGCGACGAGTATTCAAAACAGTGTGTGGGGGAGAGCAGGCAGGCGAGATTGATAGAGATAGTGGGAGGGAAACACCTCCCACCGCGTTTCTACCACCTCCCCTCGCGCTCTGCGGTTAAGTCGCACTATTATTCACTCGTTCGGCCTCAAATTTAAATGCAATTCCACTATTGCACCCTTTTTTACTTTGATTTTTTGTTTTCTGTTTACTCAGCGTTGCCAATTTAGCTATTTGCCCGCTATGAAAGCAAAATGCGGAATAATAGGGGGTTTCTATAAATCGGAAATTTCTTATTTTGTTTCCAATGAATTCTTCGGTTGAAATTTTACGTTTACAACGAAAAATGAAACAAAAGGTGCAAGGAATGCTTGGTATGTGGGAGGTGCTAAAGAAACATGTCGGTGTTTTTCGGTATATTCAGCGTTTTTCAATTAATATAGCTTAAAATTTGTAAAATATGAAAAAACAAATCCTTCGAAATTGAGTTGATTTGTAATTTTTTTTAAGATATTAAAAAAAAAACTATTTTATTGATAATATTAAATTTTTGCTCTCAAAACATCGAAAAATATACACCTATCGGTAGTTTTCCAGCTCTAATGTAATTATCGGTCCTATCGGCTTTGAGAAAGGGGCTGCCATCTCGGTGGAACAAGTTGGCGCGCTCAATTTGAACTTTTTATGTATTGTTTGGATTTCTTTGTAAATTCTTCAAGAAAAGCACACACAATATATAATAATTATACGTGGATTTAGTCATTACGTTTTCATACAAAAGTTATATTACGTTATGAGTATTTAAAACGGATTTCTTAATAACTAATCATTGGAGAGTGGACTGGTTAGAAATTATTTCTTACAGTGCACAGTGCAACGTTGTTGCCACCCTTTTCACAGTTGGGCGCTCCTTTCAAACTGACACTTGCATTATTTTGTATTTGTGCCTTTTTGTGTCAAACATCAGAGGCATTGCTCATTTCCCAGTCGTGTTACTTGTGTTTTCTGCCTGGCGGTGGATAATTTTTTTTCACGTGATCCGCCGGCGGCTACGTAAACGTCTCTTAATGTATTGTATATATTTAGTCGGCTTCGAACCTGTTTGAACAAAGCAGGTCGCTCGATTTGTTATTGTTTTTTGTGTCTCAACAAAGTAACAGCTGCTGCTGCTGCTGGTGGTGCGGCTGCAAATATTGAAATTAGCAGCGGCTGCCGCTGCCTGATAATTAACATGTGACTTTATTTATTAATGATAGCCACCGCCACCAGGCACCGAGCACTGAGCACTGAGCATTGAGCTGAGCAATATTCCTGCATTATTGCATTATGGCCACCGGACAATTGTACTATTATTACTACCGCATATTTGCATTGTATGTGTGGTCTGTCCACGAGCCAGCAGCGGCTGAAACCGGGCGCGTTTAAGGTCAACGACAATGTTGTTAATACTTTTTAGCCATGTTTTGCTCTGATGTACAAATGTTTCTTCTTTTGCGGCAATTTATATATTTTTTCCTAGTTTAATTTGCGTTTACAGGTTTTGCTTTTTTTAAATTCAAATACATTTCTGTAATACCCTTCAAGTAAACCCCCTTTGTTGTTTATTTTTGTTATATTTTACCAAGAACTGGTGACACTATCGCCGCCTTCTTACCGTCATTCTTTGCATTGGTCGCCAGTTTATTTATGTTTGGCCAATATATTCCCCAGATAAGCATCGACAGATAAGAACGTTAACTTCGCATAGTTTTCTAGGATTTTATCGGATGATCAAAGTAGGATTTGAAAAAAGAAAACAGTCCAAAGGGCGGCAGTGTCATTGACATGCGCGTTGCCTCTTGGCGAGGCCAGTCACGAGCTGACTGCTGCGTCACCCGTTCTAATGGCGGGGGAAATTCTCATACGCCGTGGTGTACCCGGTGAAAGCCTCGCACAATTATCCATTCGCAGCGAAACACCTGATTAATGATCAGCACACGAGCTATATATCCCAGACATGAAGCGCGTTTATTGGCGCAGAAATGAATGTTAAATGCCTTTTTTTTGGCACTTTGGCTCTAACACAGAAATTGAGACATCAGACATGCTTCAGTGGCTTCTGAGTCACCTGAGATCTGTGAAGATCGTCAAGTTCGGTGTTCGTCGCTTAATTATCACTTGCGTTCAAAGAACTCCACGAGGGGAGTGCTTGAAGGTCAAGACGTTTCAAAGACTTTAGTCCACAATCGAATGGCCCATAATCAGAGCCATAAATTATCCAGCTAATGCCGCTCGCACATACTCATAAATTTAATGATATCGTTCATCGTAATCTATTCCAATTTGTTGCTTTAGCTGCCTTTCGGGGCAGCTCTCAAAAAATTATGGAATTGTGCAATTGTGCGCTCGGAAAAATTACAAAACGAAGGTTGAACACACCGCCGCCGTCGAGGCACTATCTTTAGTATTAATTAAAGCCGCCCAAAAATGGGGAATTGCAAATTGATAAACAGCACCAAAAACAATTTGTTTGCACGAATACGTGACGGAGAAGCACAGAAGCCAGAAGAGGCTCCATATATCTATTCAGATATTGTCATTATCTGGAGCATGTACGATATGATATAGGAGGAAAATATTCTGATATAAAGCCAAAACAAAGAGCGAGCAACACGTGAGCTGTTGTGGATTCTTCTTGGTCAGTTGATCGTTCCATAAATATTGCTGATTCAGTCTAAAAAATAAAGCGCCGAGATTGTGTCTTTATAAACAAACAATCCTTGAAATAAAGACAGTTATTATTTGCCTTGCAATAAGCTCCAACTAACATCGATTCTTCACCCTTTTTAATCATGAACAAATAGTAAACAAACCTTGGCATAAAACTTATCGATAGTGACTCAGAGTGTTAAAACTCTAGAAGTAAAGTTAGGTAAACATGTGTTTTCCTTCACTGAAAATTTGCATTTAACCAAAACTTGACTTACTTATCGGTGGAAATTACTCAGTAAAGTCCCCGTGGAAACGGACTTAAGGGGTCTTAAGTTGTCCACGACAAAAGAAATATCAATATGAATTGTCGCCGCTTATATAACCCCCGAGGCCCATAAGTCAAGTGTCCAGAGTCTTAAGTGGTCTTGTTCTGATTTAAGTTTATTTATACTTCCCGATAAACGAAATGGATGGATGGCAAATGCCTTAAGTTATTGTCTGATTCTACTATACAGAATGTCTAGAACCCTTAAATGCTTCTGGTTTCAGAGGTCTACGTGCAAACAGCACGCGGCAATACATTCATAAATTGATCAACGTGACATTTTATGATATTCAAGGTATTTAAGGGACTGGCTAAATTACAAAAAATAATAAAACTGCAAGTTATCTGCCACAGCTTACCCTGTGATTAACTAATAAACGAAGGGTAGATTAATTCAAGGTCTCAAATGCAACAAAAGAACTTCAACCTCAACTTTAGACTGGGAAATAAAATTGTTTAGCTTAATGTAAAAGCTAAAACAATAATTCACTTTTAGTTATGATTTTTAATAAAGTTTATATATAGTTCCCAAGAGTTATGGCTACAAATTTGAACTTAAATTTTAATTTGTAATGAAGCTCTGAAGATTTTATAACCTGGCATGCGGAAATAAGGTAATAATGTCTTGTACACCAGTATTTTTTATATAAAATGATTAATATTATATTTTGTAAGTTGATTACAAGCCGTAATAAAGTAATAACTTTTCAAGGTACTGTTCTGTTCAGAAAAATAATGGGATTAATAAAGGTATTACAAGTTTAAATGGCAAGAACTTTAAAAGTGATGAATTTAACAATATTTTTAAAGACATTTTTGCTGTAATTTTAAGCTAACTTTTGAAGGTTTTTTCGTGTGAAAATGAACCAGAATAAATGTGTAAAACAGCCTAAACCACGAAACTAGTTTAGTTCTTGAAAGTTTTTTGGTATTAGTTTCTTATTCACACATTTTCACGTAGATTTTGTAATAATTAAATATTATTTGTCACGAGACTGTGACGATTCGTATTACTTTTTATTCGTATATATTTCACAAGTTTATTTCTGCGGTCTTTGTGGTTGCCACTTCACAAAGACTTCTATGGAACTGAGTGGGAAACATTTCACAATAATATGGCACAAAAGTCGAAAACTACTTTGACAATTTTTTTAATTTCGAGGACAAGTGGGAAAAAACTTAACCCTTCAGTTTTGCAGCAAAGTACGAGTACTATCAATCTCTATAAAATGCTGTTTTATTTCTTAATGACGCTGCACTTGAGCGTGTGATTGATTGTTCGGCTTGGCTTCATAATACATCACAAACGCTCTCTGTCATTAAAAAAAAAAAACAACTGAGAAGCCATCAGATGACTATCAATATGATTTATTCACCTATTAATTATATACTATGCCCCCTCCGTTCTCAATGTTCTTATTTCTTTTGTTTTATTTCTCTCTTTCCTTTCTCTCCTTTGTATTTTTGATGACAAACGATTTCAAGTGATAAGATTGCCTTTGTTTATGATCAATTTATGATCAATCCCATATATATATGGTGTGTATTATATAGAATTATATAGTACGTCAAACAATGCACATACAAGGGCATTTTCCAGAGCTTTTCAAGGGAATTTGACGCCTTTTTTTGGGCCACAAAATCGTTCGATCAGCACGTTCCAAAAGCCCGATAAGAAACAGATGGGTAAAGTCAAGGCTAAAACCT
This sequence comes from Drosophila watanabei, assembly GCA_008042575.1. Classification (NCBI taxonomy): domain Eukaryota; kingdom Metazoa; phylum Arthropoda; class Insecta; order Diptera; family Drosophilidae; genus Drosophila; species Drosophila watanabei. The sequence continues at coordinate 89,227 of VNJS01016323.1, forward strand.
GGCCAAGTGCACATGTCATAAAAAAAGAAGGCTAAAATCGCACTCAAAGAAATAAGAAATGGATATACCTTTATTTTTAATATAATTTGAACAAAAAATCTATAAAATATTCACCTTTTTCTTTTCAGAAACAAAGTGCCGGACTTATCATTGTCATTTTGTTGAATTGTTTTCCCCGTTTCTTATGCTGATTATATATATATATATTTCTTATGCCGTCACAATCACAATCGAGACAATCACGCATATCAATCGTAGAATTTCTGTGGATTGACTTTTCGACGCTCATTCAAAGCGATGCGAACCGGTTGCAGCCGCTTCGTGATACACAAAAACCTAAACTTAAATATAGAAAAGCTGGTAATCAGAAATAAAGCCAACGAAAAAATAGAATACCCAAAAAAATAAATAAAAATATACAACACAAAAACCAGTATTTAAAGACACACTGTGCAGCAGGAAGCCGAGGGAATTGTGAGCGATAATTATTATCTCCATCGCGGAGATTGACTCACTGGCATCCCCCGAGAGAGATGAACTCTTAATGGGTTTTTTCAGAACTTGGCCTCAGTCTTGGGGGTTTTTTCTTCAGTCCAAGAAATCCAATTCCAAGAGAAAAGGTGATTTTTCCTGCACAAACTTACTGTCGTGAGTGATACATCTTTCATTTCAATGATCCCGGAATAGAATAGCTTTTCTCTCTGTTTAGTTAAAATATTTTCGTGACTTATTTATTTGCATATAAGGAAAAATAGACTCCGACTCTGTTGACACTTTCAATGTCTGTATTTTGTTGTAAGTTGAAGGTTAATATATATTAAGAACCGTGTTAAAATATAAACATTTACTGTTCTTTGTATTTTTTCTATAATTTTTATAAAATATACAAAAGAATGACAATACTTTTGTGATTATTTCAAGAATAAAAGCAAACATTTTATACAACAATTATTCTTTATAATTAACAATTATTATAATTTTAATATTTAATTAAAACAAATAGGTCTTGTTTCCCTTTTGGAATACTATTTATTATAGTAACAAAACTTAGGGCGCGTGACCCAAATTGACGTGGGACTTAATTATACTAAAGTTATCGCCAAAATAACCAAATAACCGTGAGTAATAGACGATATAGACCCAACCTCGTTTCGTTAGCACGCCCGCATGCAAACATTTAACCAATTTACCATTTTAACATTTTTCCATTTACCAAATCGGGCAACATAGCGGATCGCAGCAGGTGTATTTGTATTTTAACTGATTAACGAAGGCCAACGCCACCCACTGGCTCCGTTAAGGTGGTCGCAATCAGTCGCCCCGTTACAAGTGTTATTCAAATGTAAATGGTATATAGTGTACTATATAGTGTACTATATAGTGTATAGCCAAAGGTAACTGAAGGACAAAGCTTGGCTAATGCCTGAATGCAAGATGGCCACTCAACAAAACCGGATGTGTGGTGCATTGAACCCGCCGCCGAAACTGGAGGCGGAGGATCCTCAAGGCTAAGGATATATTTTTAGAATCGAAAATGGAATGCGGAGCGGAGGCAAGAATTAACTTGATACTTTTTTTGTGCAATATCATGTGCATTGGCCCAATTAGCGGCTGCAGTCCAGCGTATAAAATGCATTTTCTGATCGACTCCAACTTGTTGTTGTTTGAGCTTTTGGCACAAGGAGAAAAATGTATTTAAAACTCAAAAATAGTTAAATAAATATTGGTGATAATTAAATAGATAATAAATATAGTAAAAATTACCTAATTCATTTGTGAGTTTATCAGAAAGTATTCACTCTTCAGTGAATTACCACAAAAACTATTATTTAGTGAATTTATCATATTCATTGTGGAATTTATTTATTTATAAGTAATGATAAATTCAATGTTAATGAATGTATTTAAACACTCTTGAGTTTATTAACCTCAAAAAGTATTTTTTGTGAATTCATCAGAAAGTGTTAATTAATCTTATTTATAAATTATTATTTTTCATCATCTTCATGGCTGCTAACTTTTTGAAACTTCTCTTTTGCATAACGAATAGTTTCAAAATAAAATAACTGAATAAATAAATTATCAATTTTTATCCTATATTTTTGACTAGATTTTCTTGCAGTGCCTTTGACTGTGTGCTGCAGCACTGCTATGTGTTTTTCCAATTTAGCAATTTGCAATTCAACCAGAGAGCCGCATAAGTTAGTGGCCGCTGCTGCTGCTGCTTTTGGCCAGATGTGCTCGTTGCTGGCCGGCGGCTTACTCATCGCGCTGGTTCGCTGGCCACGATCTTAGCACACTTTGGTGGCATTCGCACTCGGACGCGGACTCAATGGATTAATCGCAATGGCAAAATATTATTCGCAACGAAAAATGAGCAACTTAAAGCACTCAGAGGAGTAACGCTCATTCAGAGTTTCGGAGTGGTTTTCTTGGGTAATGCGAGACCGTTTCGACATGATCGTGTTTCACAGAATAATTTATTTATTTTGTTTGCCCGTTTGTTGCCGAGTGCCTTTCCTTCCCCTCCGCCAGGTCTTTCTTAAATGCGGTTAAGCACTGCTCCTCCACTCCAAGTCGTGTTCTGTGTCTCCCACCGATCGCGATGTTTATTGAGGGGCATGAGAACAGACCAGGTTAAGATATTAAGATCAATGTGTTATTTATTAATTTCGGATTGAAAACTAAACCCCTAAATGCTTAAGGAAATTTTTGTTAGAGGTTATTCATTGGTGAATTCATGGGAAGAATTAATCGGTGAAGTCTTTAGAATATGTTCGATAGTAAATATCCAGGATCTTATTTGTTTATAAGCTCTTGAGTGCGTTCAGCAAAATTATTGAAATGTATCCTTAATAATTATAATAGAAATATTTATTTATTAGTGTAAGCTCATTACAGACGGGCTTAAGATATTAAAATCAATGTGCTATTTATTAATTTCGGATTAAAAACCCCCAAAAATGCTTAACGAAATTTTTGAGGATTCGAGAATTCATTGGTGAATTCATGGGAAGAATTATTGGTGATTTCTTTAAAATATGTTCGATAGTGAATAGCCAGATACTTATTTTGTAAGATCTTTAGTGTTTTCAGCACAATCAGCAAAATTATTAAAAATATATCCCCAACATATGTAACAGAAATATTTATTTATTGGTGAAACTTAGCACATTGGTGATATTGTCAGAGAATATTCATTGGTGAATTCATGGGAAAAATTAATTAGTGAATTCTTTGAAATATGTTTGAGAGTGAATATCCAAAAACTTATTTATTTGTAAGCTCTTGAGTGCGTTCAGCACAATTAGCAAAATTATTAAAATATATACCCAACAAATATAACAATAATATTTACTTTTTAGAGAATATTCATTGTGGAATTCATTGGTGAATTCATATATTTGAATTCTTCTTGCTTAAAATATATCAAGTTACTTTTTTTTATTTCATTTTCTAAAGAGTAATCGTTCCAAGAGATCTCTTATTACTGTGACCCCGCCTGTGCATTGCATTTGGTTAGACTTTGGCCGAAAGCCACAAACTCGCAGGGAGCGACTTGAGCCAAGTCAAGAGCTAACGACCGCTTATTGCCGTGACTCCACAGCCTTTCCCATTCGCATTCGAATTCGAATTCTCCAAGCAGCCAAGCCAAGAAACCCCGCAAATCCACATAAAAGGTGCACAAAAAAAACAGAAAAACAGAAATATTAATGATCGGCAAAGAGCCAAGCAAGAAGTTGAGTTCATTTCTGCAAGAAAGCCACAAAGTATTGGCGTCATCTTAACCGATTTGCCACAAGCCAACACACACACACACACACTTCGATTGGCACAAAGCCGTTAAGACGGGCTTATAGATATATATACATACTATATACTTTTGCATGGATTTAATTCGATATTATGAAGGAGAGGTAAATACAATACAAGTATTTAAGTGATATTTAGAAAACTAAACTTAAACATAAAGCCGAAGATTTGAATTTGTATAAATGAGAAAAACTTATTTGTAGCTCCACCAGTGTAATAATAATGAACAAATATTCTTTATTTCCCTGCTGATTTCAAAAGAGTTTTATTTAAGCCTTCTATTACTTTTAAATAGTAATAAAAACTTTATTTTAAAAGTAAATAGTAAAAGTTAGCCAGCTAATCCGGCTAAACACACACTCACTTCCCAAAGCCGTTAAATGTATAAATAAATACTCTGTATTTGTTTTAAATAAAGCTAGTATATTAGCAGTTCTGCTCAATAGAACTTTTGTTTATGTACTTTTTTACACTATTCACTTCCAGCTTTTGTTGGGATTAATTTGTAAGTTGTTTCGTCGCCTTCCAATTGTGATTTTGCCTACGACTTAATTGTCCGTTTCCTGATCTTGGCCTGGCAGTAATAATTATTACTGACACCGATCCCTAACCTGGCTCGCCTCGTTTCTGTATCAATATTATTAACTCGATTGCTTACCTGCGAGTGCAGCTTCCAATCTTTGTAGGCTTTCACAATGTAATCCATTTCCGTGAGTTTGTCTGCTTGCTGGTTTCTTACTGGATCGCCTGCATCGAAGAACATAGGAAATACTAAGTGCCAACGTTTTATTTGTTTATAATCAGCTGAATTTATTCATATATTATCACAATTATGAAACATCAAGAGTCGTTTTCCCTTATTTCTTGGTATCTGCCCCTTTCGGTGGCTGCAATCAAACAATGTTGTGCAATTTCCGAGCAATTATTCAACAGACTTTACTTTAGTTTGGGCTCTAGTCAAGGCTGGCATCGGATCTCTTGTTTTTCCCCCTTTCGTTTCGTCTCTCTTCTGCCTCTTTTGTGTGTGTGTCTTTTTGTGTCTTTTGCACTTGTGCAAATCTCCAGAGCTGCCTCGTGGGCGTGTGTATGTGACAGAGAGTGGGAGGTGTATTTGTGTGCGAGTGGGTACAGTCGAACTTTTATAGATTGAACTAGTTACAAGTATTTTTGGACATTAATTTAATCATATCTGTTAGTTCTTTAATAAAGTATTCGAAGGTGAATTCAATATAGTTCTCAAATATTAATTATAAAAAGAGAAATGAATTTAAACTAAAAAAGTTACTAATTAATACATCAACTCTTATTGGTGTATTTCTTTATTGGTAAACACTTTAGTCTGTTTATTCATATAACCATGCATTGGTGTATTCATTTGAAAGCCGATCCTTCAATTACTAATGATAATAAATTTTGTGTGGTGTTTTTTTATTTATTAGCAAACTTCTCAGGAAATTCTTTATTGGTAAATTCATCTAAAAAAGTATTTATTTTTGAATACATCACAAGAAGTTCGTTTGTGAAATTCATCTGCCCCTTAATGTAATCTTTACCTAATAATTTTTTACATATAGACTTGAACATTGTTTGTTGGTGAAACAATTAGAACATTTAACATAACATTAGTACACTGAATCTATGTCCCCGTTGTAGAAGTTCGACTGTTCCCGCTGTGTGTGAATTCGTTTTCCGTCTGGCGACAATTGTGGAGATGTGTTGGTGTACCGCGATTCGTGATCTTTTGCCAGTTGACTTTTTCTGTGTTGTTCGCCTTCTTCTTTTTTTATCTACACAAAAAAATTCATTATTTTTAAAGATTTTTTCTTGTTATAATTACAACTGTGTTCGTTCGTGTTTAGTTTAAGTTATTATTTTTTTGTTTTGTTTCAAGCCGTTGTTATTATTGTTTTGACTGTGGGACAACGACAGCGTGTTGTTTTATTTTTTTCTCCACAATGCAAATGAACCCAGCGTGTAAATACACACAATTGAGAGGCTTTATTTCAGAACAGACTATTGCCTGGCAACACACACAGTACAACACACAGTAGCAGCAACCGTTTTTCGTCAGCGTTTTCGTTTTCTAATGTATATATTTCACTTAATAGCAACTCGCTTTATCATTTCATTTTGAACTATTTCTCCTCCTTTCTTTGCTTCGCTTTTTCGGCACTCACACGACGACAGCGGCGACAACGCGAGAGAGCAGCTCGGCTTTTCGCAGCTAAACGCAGGCACTAAGCTTTAGCCAGTAACTAACGGCGAACGGCGGATCGGTGAGCGAACCAACTCCAAGCAGCACTCGAAAACGAGTGAAATGACTGTGACTGCCGTCCACGGGCGATCGCCAGTAAAAGCTCCGAGTCGGAAAGCTCTCGGCTCTCGCGAGCGGAGCCCCCGGCTTCTTTGGCTGGAATTAAAGAATGGAAAAAGGAGAGCAAACCTGTGGAAATGCACACACAACAAGCGAGAAATGGGCGGGCAAATATAAATAAATAAATATGGTCTTATGTTGTTCAAGCAAAACTCATTATTATTCACTTCCCGACGACGCTTTCATTGCCGGTGATCTGGCATTTGTACAAGTACAAGTACAACAACGGCAACAGGCATATGGCATATGGGAGTACCCGCACTCGAATCCACTGCTGATTGTGCCTAATTCGAGTGATAATAATGATAGCAAACACTAGTCCAATGAGCCGGAGGAATAGGAGAATGTTACACAGGTACAGTGGGTGCTGGTTGGTGAGGAAAGTGACTGAATGAACTAGGGTTTGATGTATTTAGTGGTGAATATTCAAGGCTGTATGATGAATACTTTGAATACTTGTTCCGTTTTAATTAAGTTAATCTAAAGTGTTATCGAATAATTAAATTCGTTGGTGAACTTCTGTTGTTGAATTTGTTAGTGAATTACAACATTTATAGGTGTATGCTTGGTGTGTTTTTTATATAACTTTAATTTACTTCTTATTTAATAGTAAATTGTTACCTAAAATCATTGGTTAACTGTTGAATTGGTTGGTGTACATCATTGGTGAAGAATTGGTGATCTTCTGTTGGTGTATTCTTAAGTAAGCTTATGGGTGGAGTTTGATCTCCTTTTTTTTTAATTCTTTGTTCATAAAATAAAATGAATGATCATTTGTTACTTTTATGGTTTTTGTTTTAATTTAATTAATTCATTAAGGTTCTAAAAATCGTTATCTATGAGAAACAATTGCCAAATACATTAATTGGTTCATTAATAATAACAAGTAAATTTATAAGTAAAATTTTCGGATAATTGATGCATTTTTGGTTTCACATGGCGTATACTTAATGTGGGCTTTGGTTTGAGATACTTTATAACGTATACGTATTTTCGATATATTTATATTTTTAAGAATGATTTCTCTATATAATTTTTTAAATTTCTCTTATAAATACCTTTGTTCTTATATATTCTTATAAATATTAATCAATCATTTAAATTAGAAGCTGCGATTACTGTAGTCAACAAAAACATGTTGTACACCTGCAACAAAAAAATTGTGCTAATCACTGAGGCAGCTCCTCTCTCCGGCTCTCTGGCTGCGACACTCACCTGTATTATTAAATGATAACTGAATGACGGTGACAGGTGCACATCAGGCTGAATGATTCCGCAGCTCCTCTGGTTTTTTCTGTGCTTTTATTTGTTACTTTGTTTTGCTTTCAGTTCGTCATGAGCGTAATTAGCATGCGTGGAATCCCTTTTCCATCAGCGATGATGAGCAGGGAATTTTTCCAGCCAGCGGACGTCATTGTGTTTGGTTTGCGGATTGCGGCAGAAAAAATGGCAAAAAAACTATTTATAGAAATCCGGCGACAGACGCATGTTGTCAAAACAAAAGTTTCATTATGTGTGTTGGTTTTTGCCTCTTTTTTTTCGCTCAGATAAGCCCGGACGGAACCCCTTGTCACAGTGCCGAAGCTACAAGGTAATCCATGTTAGATATACTGTTGTTATCGATTCTGTGCTCTTTTCCTTATCACCGCCCGGACTTGGACTAAGTTAGATGGAGCGACTAACGGTGATACGCGGAATGCGTCAGCTGGCCAAAACAGTCCTGTTGTCAAGGGTGGAAATTCGTTTTGGAAAGCCACAGCTATAATTTATTAAGAATTTTATTTTGAGAGGAGTTTTTGTTACCTACAGCCTATTTTAAGGCTAGTTTATTACTTTAATAACTTGTAGATTTTAGACGAAAGACCAAAAAACGGAATTATACAACTCAAAAATAGTCACTCCTAAAAAATGTGTCAAATAAACTTGGATTTCCAACACTTAACAACTTTTTTAACGAAGCTTGTGCCTTGTTAAAATATAAAATAAGTTAAAGTTTTGAACTAGTAAATCTACTTAAAAACTTGTTAGATTTTTATATTCAAGTTTAACAAAGAAAAAACTGTTGCTTTAAAGGGTGTGTTTGCAACGAAATAAGCTACTAAATAATTTGATTAATATAAAAAGAATTATTTAAGATTGTCTTAGATTCTTTTTAGTTCCATTAATAAAAGTTGCAATAGAAATTACAATTAATAGAAAATACAATTTACTAAAATTTGAGTTTTTAAGCTGCCAATATGCTTTAAACTTTTTTAACTAAGTTGCGCCTTGTAAAAATATTAAATTAGTTAAAGTTTTGAACTAGTAAATCTTCTTAAAATCTAGCTAGATTTTTATATTCAAGTTTGACAAATAAAAAACTGTTGTTTGCAATGAAATAAATTACTTAATAATGTGATTTAATAAATCAAATTTATTGAAAATTGTCTTAGATTCTTTTCAATTTCATTAATGATTGTTGTAATAGAAAATCTATTAAACAGTTTACTAAAATGTAAGTTTTCAAGTTGCCAATTTGCTTTAAATATATCTGTTAAAAACATTTAACCAGGAAAGACTTTCAAAATAGAACTGACTAGATTTCATGATAAAATCTTTTAATATAGGAATTTTTAAATATTTCTTCTTTATTTTCAATACATTTTTTCAAGCAAAGCTGCTCCGAAAATCCCCTTAAAAATTAATATCAATCTAAGTTGAAAAACTTAATTATGCCCTAAAAGTTCCTAAGTAATTTAAAAGGATTTATTTAAAATTTTCTTAGATTCTTTTTAGTTCCATTAATAATAGTTATATTAGAAAATCTATTAAACAATTTACTAAAATTTGAGTTTTTAAGCTGACAATATGCTTTTGTATATATCTGTTTTAAACATTAAACCAAGAAAGTCTTTCAAAATAGTACTCACTACATTTCATTGTTAAATCTTTTAATTTTAAATATTTCTTTATTTAATTTCCATAAAATTTTACAAGCAAAGCTGCTTCAAAAATCCCCTTAAAAATTAATATCAATCAAAGTTTAAAAACTTAATTATGCCCTAAAACTTCCTAAGTTATTTATTATTCTCCAATTTAGGCCAAAACAGTTAGCACTCCTTTTTTGTGGCAAGCGAACAAAAAAATCCCCAAAATTCCCCAATCTTTCCTGAATCCAGGTTACCAACGCGATCTATGTCATCGCCAACGCACAAGTGATTCAGTTTTCCTGCGAATAAAAGTGAAACGTCGATAAAGAAGCCCTAACCCGTAACCTGGCAACAGGCAACAATATTTATTTTGTGAATACAAAAATGTGCTAATTAAGACGACACGTCCAAATCGTTGACCAAAAATTTATGTTGTTTACTTCGCGCCCGGCTGGAGGTGTCTCTCTTTTGCCAAAATGAAATGTTTTCGGTTAATAGTTTCTGCAAAGAGGACTCGCTGGCAGCTGCTGACTGACAACTTGTTTATTTGCGGATTATGGCTTAATTATGAAATCGCAACTAATCTAAACTACACATAGCTTAAATATAAGCGATAATGATTGGTATTTGCCTTCTGATTTGAGATTTTTGGGAATAATCCAGGGCTGGTTTTGCCCTTAAAAATCCGCAGGCTTAAGCAATTGTGAATGAAAGGTGTCACTAATCGTTCAGTAAGTCAAGGTCTCGCCGTTTCTTTGTTCTAACCAATTTAATTACCACAAATCAAGCCAATTAGCGTTCAAACTTGTTCGAAAAGTCAGTTTAAAAGTTTTCTTTAAATTTGATTTGTTGCGTAGCAGTCAGCTATTCTTCTATTGCTTTCAGTGTTGAGCAACAGTGGGAAATCCTGACATCTGGGCACACTAAATCACTCAGCATCCAGTGCTGCCCATTTGCGCATTTCAGCACCCAATGCTGCCCATGTTTTTGAAGATTCAGCACCCAATGCTGCCCATTTATTAGCGATTAGAAATAAAAATGTAGCGGGAAATTAGCTAAACTGGCGGCGCTGATATAGCGGGGAACCAGCCAACTTCAGCGGTTAAGTAGCCAAACCGTCATCGCTCGCTCAACCGTTTTCTACACCAACTGGCACTAAAATTCCCAACTCGAGAATTCTACCCCAAAATGTAAAATGTAACGAGAATTCGACCCCAAAATGTAGAACTTTTGGGAATTCGACGCCGCGGTAGCCCCATCCTTGTCGCTCCTATGGGGGTCGTTGTTGTTGTTTTCGTTTTAGCATGCGCTGCGCGTCAAAAAGCACAAAAAATGTGGCAAAAAAGTGGAAATAATTAAGAATAATTGTTTTTTATATTTTTCTTGAATTAAATTCAGAGATAAACAAAAACATAAATTTAGTTACATAATCGTTCATAAAACAATAAACCAAAAACATTTTCAGAATAAATTAAATACATTTATCTGGCAATTACCAGTGATTAATTGATTTCGATTTTTTTTTATATAATTAAATTATTATATTTCTTATTTTATGAAGCTTTATTTTATAAAAAATTATATAAAACCTTTATTTTAAATAAAGTAACTTATTTTAAATAAAATCACTTAAAACAGAAGTTCAAAAAATAAAAAATAAAATATTTCATAATATAAAAACAAAAAAATCAAAATCAAATAATCTCAAACTAAAAATCTATTATTATAATTAATCATTAAAATTTACAAATTTTAATTCATTTACCCTTCTTCTTCATAGGGGTGGAATTTATCTTGAAAATAGACTCGTCGACATATCGATTCTTTTTAAGCCAAATCGATGCATCGACCAAAATAGAAGGAATCGATTTAATCGATGTTGACATCGATTTTTTCCCACCTCTATCTCAACCGTTCGCGTCAAAAAGTGCACAAAAAATGTGGCAAAAAAGTGGAAATAATTAATAATAATTGTCAAACTCTGGTGAAAAGTGTCGCCGAGTGACGTACGTTGTGTTTGCCGATGGAATTGCATTGATTTGCCCGGGGAAAAGTGTGAAAATCGAGGCGCAAACCTGATTTTGGGTGAAGAAGAAGAAGCGCATTTTTTCGTCGTCGTAAAACACGTACATACAGACAATCGCACACATACGAGTGTGTGTGCCGATATATATATATTTATTCGTGTGTATATGAAACGCGCGGGCGCGAGAGAGCAGGCAAGTGGGAGAGAGCGAGCGGTCGTTGTGTGCGTGTTTTTGTGCGTTTGTTTTGTGTCGGGAGCGGGAGAGCGGCGAATGTGAAAGCCAAAGCAGAAAAACCAAGAAATAAGTGAACGAAAATAAAAACGAAAAATCGCAATCTCCACCCCTGTTAAGCGTGTTATTTGTGTGTTTATCGAGTTTATTGTGCGTTTTGTGCTTTATTTCGCGTGGAAATCAAAATGCCAAGAAAATGCGACATCCCGCACGAGGATTACTATTGGTGAACATCAACCCCCGGCGGCGCAACTGAGCCTGGAATCCGCTGGGCGGGCATCTGGAATCTCTGGATATTTCGCCACACACAAAAGGTAATTAGAAGAGATCGGCGCTGCGATAAAGGCGTCGACGGTCGACGGTCGCCGTCGCCGGCCTGACGGATGGATGACTCACACACCTTTGCACTCTGTGTGCATCTGTGTGTGCGTGTCTCTGTGCATGCCAGATATTGATTTTGAATGCAAAAAATGACAGGAGATACTTTACATTACATTGCACACACATACTCTCTCGTGTCACCTCATTTTCATATTTTACACACAAACTCAAGCCCCATTCTCTACAGTTTTTAGTTACCTTTGACGACTAACCTTAGTGAGTAGTTTTTAGAGATTGTTGTTTTTCAGCCGCGGACTGTTGGTAATTATTATTCACTCGATAATGCAAATCAGGCGTCACGACAAATACTGTTAGTTCTGTCAGGCCAGAGGCTACAGTAAAGCATAGATAAATAGTGTAAACATCCGTTTTGTAGTTTGAATCTATTTTAAAAGTCTTAATTTGATTTTTTTAGTTTAAATTACATTAATTAATTATAAATTTAAGTCCGAAAAATGCGTAATCCGTTTCTCCATCTCTCAGACGTGATCTTATATAATTATTATTATTATTATTATTATTTTTAAAATATGCATATTTTTATTATTATTAAAATATGCATATAAACACTTCAGTTTGGGAATATAATAAACGGTTCATTTTATCCAAGTTGCTCTGTAGTCTAAGGCCAACTACGTCGTTGTCCCATTACTTACCACCTTTTGCCACCCATAAACCAAACGGTAAATGACAGTCGCTGCCACTCCCACACACAAACAAACATAGGCACTCGGCACTCAGACACTGGCAAAACAATAATAATAATAAGGCAGGCAGGCAGCATCGATAAATAAAGTTTAATGTGTGAGACCAGTTAATTGCTTTTGTTGTCGCCTCAATTCTAAATCAAATTCAGTCGCTCTCCGGCTCTCTGTCTGCCTGTCTCTCGCTTTGGCGCTCACATGGCCAAGTGTTTGTATAACTAAAACTGTTGTTGTTGTTGGCCGCTGGCTGGCTTTTAATAAATTATACAATAAAATGAGAAGCGATCAGAGCTAAAAATCGATTGCCCCGGCTGCTGGGGCTGCTGATGAATAATTACAAAATAAATATATATATTTAAACAATAGGCTGTGTATTTGTTGACGCCATTTTTGCCATCAAAAAGGCAAATTCCAAATCTCATGTAAATGTGTGTGGATGTGTGCCTGTGTGTGTGTGGGAAACTACGCGCCAAATAGCATTGAGCTTCGAGGCGCAAATAAAATGAGTAATTGCGCATATTAAAATTCGCCTTTCAAAAAACTCGGCCCATTTGACACACAGCCACTGAGCCGTGAGCTAATGCGGCGTTTATTCGCTTATTCGGACTCTCGACGCTCGATCTTGAATGGGTTTTCAAAAATAAACAATCGAGCGAATGCACTTTTACACTCCACTGACTTTTGTTGAACGCACATCGTTCGAGTGCAATCAACAAACAAACTATAAATATCTGTCATAAATTACAATTTATAATGGGTATTTTTATTATAAGATATGACCAATTACTTAAATTGTTCTTTCTGTGAATTATAAATAGATCTCTAAGGATTTAAAACCTATTTTTGTATGCTCATAACTATGCAATATTATTATATTTACGAAATATTTAATCTATTGTCGAAGAGTTTCATTTATTTGGCTCTCAAAAAATGCTCTAATTACGGTTCAAAAATGATATCTGAATAGATACTCTCTCAAAATCAGCAAACTCCTCCCCGAACAATGGCGCTTAGCGGGCCATCACTGTTGTACGTGCGTGATTACTATTTGTTTCAGTGGCCACCCAACACACAAATAATAGTTTGCATTGTTGTTCCGCTCGCATTGTTGTTACTGCTTTTGGAGTATTTACATTGTTTGCGGCTATTTGTTAGCGTTTACACCTTTATTTAGAGTGCGTGTGCGGAGAAGAGGCTGCAGCTGCTGTTTTAACCGTGTTAACTGGGTTATTTAGTCTTTACGCTACCTTTCGTTACCTTGCAAACCACCACCAACCATCACTACTACCAAGGCAGGACAGATGTCCGCACACACACACACAAATATACCCTCATGTATTTAGTTTGTGTTTCGTGGCAAATTGGACATCGAATTGCCGTTGCTCTCAGCTTTCAATGCTCATTCATAAGAGAGCACCAGCACCACCGCACACCCACACCATGGCACCCTTCGCATATTATTGGCGCGCACATTTTTCATGTTTCACCTTTGGCTGCGTGTTTTGATTTACACACAGCACGCACACCAGCAGAGGTACTCCCCCGCGTGTGCTCTCTTTTTGTGCCACTCTCATTTGTTGATTCAACCTTTCAGCTGCTTTCTCTGGGAGAGATTAGTGATAAAAAAGAGATAGAGAGAGAGAGAGAGAACCAGCCTCACCGCTCTCTTTGTTTTTGTTGCCTACACACACATATTTACTTGGGCATTTTTGCATAATTTCATAAAAAATTTACATATTTTATGTCGGCCCGAGGCTGAGAGTTCGATTTTTCCCTAACTTGTCAATCTTGTTTGTAGGTATGCAGATAGTTGTAGTTGTCTCTCTTGCCATCTGCTCTATGTGTGTGTGTGAGTGGGTGCTGCTGCTGCGTGCTTGTTGCTGTTGTTGCGATTGTCGTGCTCGTGTTTATAGCTCTTAATCGTTCGGCAAACCGTTTCGTTACCTGGCTCTCGCTCTCTCTTCCACGGTTCCTCCTCACTCCCCCTACCACACGCCTGCCGCAGCCGTCTCGCTCTCGTGTGCTTGACTTTAATCTTCTCAATTACTCGCAATTTGCAAGTTTGGTGCTCGCGCCTCTTTGGCGGGTTATTGGCATGCAGCGTGAAAGAGATGGCTACCGAGAGAGAGGGAGGGAGAGAGGGTATTGTGTACACAACAAGAAAAGTATAATTAGATGTCAATTTCAATCAATTAACCAATTTATACGCAAGTCTTCGTATCACTTGGCAGCCGTAACGTGTAATTGTGTGATTAAATAGGCATATCTATCGATAGCCTGTCATCAGCACAGATTGGGAATGAAAAGTAGAGTTTATTTTGGTAACCGATTCATTTTAAAAGTTAAAATGTGTCAATAAAAGTAAAAAATAGTTTGTTTAATTGTTTAATAAAGGATTAAACGGCATTACACGGCTTGTCACATTACAACAATTAGTGAATACATTGGCAGATTTTTAAATAAATACACCATTAACTTTAGCTTAGAATTAATCGTACAAATAGGTTTTATTTCGTTCAGTGCCCCGTATTCAGTTTCATTTGTGGCCCATTCTTCTTATTCAACGTTCTGGTACATTTTGCGCTTGTTTTGATTTCTTAATCTTTTTACCATAATTGATGGCAATTAAATTCAAAGGTGTGTGAGTGCCCGCGTCTTTGTTGCTCCCTCTTTACTGCCCTGCCACTGGGTCTGCCACTCGTTTATCGTCGTGTTTGTTCGGCTGTCGATTTCGATTCAATTCAGAGACGATGACGATGACGACGACGACGACGACGATGACGCTGCACTCGAATTTCGAATTGGCCAGCTTACTTCGCTTCGTTATTCGTTAAAAGATTGTTCGTTCGCTCGGTTTTGGCCCCTTTATCACCCCCGCAGCTTCCTTTCCTTCGCCACACTCCCCTCCTTTTGTTGCCACCCTCTTCACGCATTCCTCGGTGTCTCTCTGGCATTGTTGTTGCTCTCGAATTACAGTGAAGCCGCCAATTAAGTGCCGACGATTTAATTTCAGGATAAAAATCGAATCTCCGTAATTTGAGGACCGGACACAATGGAATTCGCCAAGGCTTCCATTTGCAACCATATTGTGCATTAAAAAAGGTTGTTCCCGTGAGATATTTAAGTAAATTTTGATGTTTTTAACGGAAAACTTAAAGGTTTCCTTGACAAACCCCAGGGACTTAGTTAGAAGCCTTTAGTACATACAATTAGTGATACATGTAACATGCTTTTCCCACCAAATGACAAAAAGTTTACTCTCCTATACAAAATTCCAAATGTTAATATAATATTAACAAATATATATTACCTTTTTAGTATGGCTTTGCTACTTGACTTTTTATCTATAAAAGCAAAATGCTCAATTGACATCATTCTTAGCAAATATGATGAAATTAGTCTTTTTGTATAATGACTCAGATGAACAGATATAATTATTTACCTCGTTGATTAGTAGATTTATTTAAATTTGACAACTTTGCTTATTGAAATGCTTTTAGATCGTTTATCAATTAAATTATACAATTAATAGAATTACCGAGAAAACTTTCAAGCTTTTATATAAGCTTATTAATCCCATTACTGGATGAGTTAGTTATGTACAAATATTAATAAAATTTACCTAGCTTTGTTTCTTAAGTTTTGGTATTCATTTTCCTAAAAATGAATTAATTCAAATTATTGTAAGTGTATCAAATATTACTAATTGACTGGCACCCACTGTGTAGTCTAATTTTCCATTTGAATTTGCTCATTTCATTTTTGTCATCGTTCTGTGTTGGATTTTATTGATTCGTTTAAATATTTATTCATGCCAAGCTCTCCTTGGGCCTTTGATGTTGTGGCTGTTGCTGTTGTTATTGTTGTTGCCGTTCGGTTGGTGGCACATAATTAAAGCGATTTAGTTAATTGATGTCAACACACAGCGTAGTTAGCATTCATCGGCTGTGTGCGCATTTTCCCCCAGCACGTTTGTGTGCTTCTCGGAGACACAATTTGTGTGCAATTTGTTGTCGAGTGTTTTTGTGATTGTTTCTTCGACACACATACATACACATACACAGATGCACACACACCCCAACCTCAACCTCACCCCCTGTCTGCTGTCTGCTGCTTGGGTATTAAATTGTTGACAATTGTTTTGAGCTTGAGAGAATTAACCTTTAGTTGCTGGTTATGTCATGATATTTGCCTAGTGTTTCGTATTCGTTCGCCATTAAATAGCCACAAATATATTGCTTCGCCTTTGTGCAGTTTAATTGCTTGCTGTTTTTTCGATTATATCACCCATCCAGCAGCCGATGCGTTTTAGAAATGCAATAACCCAATCTTGATTGATATCCACAAATAACTTTTAATAGTGGTGAAAATCTTAAATTACGGCTCGACTCACAGTAGTCATCAATCATTGGAGGTAATGGAATCGGATTGGATTCTGTCAATAACAGCCAAGGTATCACATAACAACAAAAGTTATTAATATGCCTCGAATCGATTGGATAATTGAATTCCGTTGGGTGTCCCATGAACTAGGCTAGTTTACGAGCTTTGAATTATTGTAATTTCAATTAATTATATGTAAATTAACACACACTTCGTTTTACATTAATAATCTCAAGTCATCTTGTTATTAATTTTAATTAAATTAAATGGTTAGTGATTTAAGTCACATGTCACGAAGTTTAGAAAATCTTTAAGGAAACATACTTATTTCTATAAGATAATCTAAGCACAAGACAAGTTCATTCACAACTAAAGAAACATTCATTATTATAGACTCATTTCTATATGATTATCTAAGTACAAGACAAGTTCATCAGTTATTCACTACCTTCCAAGGCACCTTATTTGCAAACCACAAATCACTTGCATCACAGCTTGGATTAAGATCTCTATAAAGTGTTTTTAAACACTCTCCGTTCCACCCAACGCTGACCATTGATTTCCAATGCAAATTATTATGCATATGCATATATTCAGTTATTAAGTATTCAATTCACGGTAACTCCATAGCAATTAGTGTAATCGCCGAGCAAA
This sequence comes from Drosophila watanabei, assembly GCA_008042575.1. Taxonomy (NCBI): domain Eukaryota; kingdom Metazoa; phylum Arthropoda; class Insecta; order Diptera; family Drosophilidae; genus Drosophila; species Drosophila watanabei. Next base: position 106,703 of record VNJS01016323.1, read on the forward strand.
TACGGAATCGGAGGAGGAGTGTTGTCCAATTAAGCCCGGTTTAGTCCCAGTTCCCAGTTCCCGTCGACGTCCCAAGTCGTAGTCGTAGTTGCAGTTCCCAGTTCCCAGTTTCCAAGCTTACATCATGCCAATCGTAGAAAACAAAACCAAAGCAAAAGGCGATATAAAAAATAAAAACGAGAAAAATCGACAAATAAAATCACAAATCGCAAACAACTGAGAGACAGTAGTGGCCAAGGGAGACATGAGTTCAGGGTACAGTGGTTAGCGAGGGTATGGGATTTTACCAGGATCTATTTGCTATAAAAAGGATCATTATTATTATGGCAATTCAGGAGTAAAGAATTAAAAAATCTTCCCATTGGATGGATACAGATAAAGGTATAGAAGCTCTTGTTAAAAATCCTCTATATTCCATTCAGTAATTATTATTTATTGCAAGTCCTGTTTGCACACACTCGAGTGCCCACTGTGCTTCAGTGCCTGTGTGTGTGTGCGGCGGTACATGAGAGTGCAGCTTAAATTGACTTGCTTGGCTTGGGAGCCGTGTGTGCAGTACAGTTGACAAGATTGACTAACTAACGAGGCAGGTAAGCCAGCCAGGTAAACTAACTGACTGCCAAACACCTTTGAGTGGAAACCGGAGGCGAAACGGAAAACAATTACGCCGCACTGACTGACTCATGCATTTGGGAAATGTGGGAAAAAGCAAAAAGTTCACGGGAAAGGGAAAGGGAAGTGCCTGTGGCTGCCGGTGTGGGTGTGGTGAAGGTGAAGGGTGTTGGTCACAAACACCCGTTTGTCCACCCCCAAAAAAAGAAACTCCAAAGTATTTTCACCTCATTTTAAGTGTTTAAGCTGGCGCACAAGCAAACCGGAAGAAAAAACAAAGAGACAATATTTTATTTAACTTTAAATTTGTCACCGTAGTTTGGTTTTATATGTGAAATGTATAATTAAATAGCTTAATCTATTTATAAATTTATTTTGAAAATTTTAAGAGTAACTTTTGGAAAATATTCTACATTTTCATTAAATTAAGCTGCAAATTTTTGCAAATTTCGCTTATATGTAATGTGGAAACTATTGAGAGAGAACCGTCATCTGGTTAGTTTTAAGATTTTCTCTCTGTGCACCACTCACACTCACTCATGCACTCTCATACATACTCATCACACCCACAAACACGCATAATCATCGCACATCGTCACCAACACACACTCACTCTTAAACACTCGAAAAAGTCAACTTTCAACTTGTTTGCCCAACTGCGACGAAGCGAACTAATAAATTTCTACTTTTTGTTTTTTTCTTCCTCCCGCCTCCCTCCTCCCACTCCTTACAATCTCACCCAAAACACCACCCCCTTGATGATTTTTTTTTCGCAGATTTTTCAAGACGCAGACTTGAGTGCGCGCCAGTGTGAGAGAGGAGTGGAGAGTAGAGTGACGATGATGATGTAGCGATAATGATGATGGCGCGATAATGATGCTAATGATAATGATCCAAGCAGCAACAACAACTAGAGCCGCTTCAAATGAGAAAAGTTGCCGCCGCGAAAGTACAGCAATGTGGAAAACTGTGAATTCGCCGACCAGAAACTCCCAGAAACGCAGAAAAACTAAACGCGCAAAAAGAAGAATTTTCATCAGGCCATAAAAGCAACAACAACAACAACCATAACTGAAATAGTAAAAAGAACAAAGGAAAACTGTCGTAAAAAACGCAGAAGAGGCAGCAAGGAAAACCCACCACTTAACAGCAGAAACTGTAAGAATTTCAATTTCCAGCAAACAAAAATACAAAAAACAAAAAAAAAAACACTCAAGCAACAACAACAACGCAAAACGAGAAAATCCTGCAAAGACAAAACAAAAGAAAAGAAAAAGTTCACGTTCGAAGTAGAAAAACCACTTAAAACGTCGATGACAACTAAACCCGCGGGTGTGAGGGAGATAGCCGCAAGAGAAGTGCAGCATAGAGAGAGAAAGAGAGCTGTTGAGAGAGCCAGGAGTCTTCTCTCGCACTCCCAAAAAGGAGTCTGCGAGAGTGAGAGCAAAGAATGAATTGAGTTTAAGGAGCAGTTGTTATGCCTCCAATATCCCATTCTTTATATTTTTTGTTTTTTTTTTTTTGTTGTGTTAACTGCACACATTTAGTGGTGGCAAGGCGGCAGAAGGAGCGAAGGCAGCTGCAAATGCAATTGCACCTTTAGCGCGCTTCTTGTCCAAGGAGCTGAAGAGAGGCAGAGAGAGCGCCCGAGAGAGAGTGGGTTTGGAGACTATAGCCCGAGTGAGAGAGGGAGTGGGAGTGGGAAAGCGGGCAAACGCGTTCGAGCATGAGAGAGCCGCACAAAGCCGAGGCTCTGGAGCAGCGACGTCACCTTCGGCTTTGTAGTTGTAATTCGCAAAGCAAGGAGAACGCAAGGAGAGCGCGAAAAAAAGGCGAAAATAAGTAAATAAATACAAGCAAGAAGAGTGCAAGAAGTGAGTGAGTGGGGGGGCCCGGGGGGAGTGAGGCAGGAGCGAAAAATAAACGAGTTGCCAAAGGCGACAACAACAAGGAAAAGGGGCGCAAAATTGACGCATTCCAAACGCGATGGTTGTTGTTAATGCTTGTGTTTGTGTTGTTGTTGTTGTTTTTGCTTTTGCTAGTACTAAATACCGGTCTTTTTTAGTTGGCCTCTCTTTTACATCAACCAAGTTTGTGTGCCATCTCTCTCTCTCTTATCCACAGTGACGATCTAGCAACTGCAAGTCTCCACGTAAATCGAACGGGAAATCAATCGTTATCGAAAAATCGTTCCTCGCAATCGGATCGCAATTCAAAATCAAAAATTGAAGATTCAATAAGCAAATGCAAATGCAAAGGCAACAGGCGCTAAGTAAATGCTACCATGGGCCGCTCCAAGTTTCCCGGCAAGCCATCCAAGTCGATCAACCGTAAGCGGATCAGTGTCCTGCAGCTGGAGGATGAGGCCACTGCCACTGCCGCAGGCGCCTCCAGTCCCAGTCCGCATTCCGATCCTCCGCCGCCTTCGGAGCAGCCTCCTCCGCCGCCCCCTCAGCAGACGGAGTCTCAAACGGGCGCCGAATCCGCGCCAGCGCGCGAGAAGGGTGGCCACAACAATTGTGATAACGATGAGGACGATAATCCGCCGGGTGCCGGCACCTCGGTCTCGGGCAATGCGACCGGATCCTCCTCATCCACCTCCACCTCGGAAACCACGGGCAATGGCTCTAGTTCCAGCTCAGGATCCGGCTCGGGATCTGGTTCCACCAATGGCAACGGCGTAAACGGAGGGACCCATCACAAGAGTGCCACCAACGGAGCGGAGCAGGATCAAAACACAAATGGTGACAAGAGCAGAGGCTCCAGTTCGAGAAGGGTTTCCACGGGAAGTCTAGTGGGATTGAGAGCAGGCACTCCAGCAGCAGCAGCAAATGGAAAGCCCTCGACAAGCTCTGGAAAAGCCTTTGGATCCGCTGGTGGAAAATCTACAGGATTATCCGCTGGCAAGTCTGCGAGGACCACGACATCTTCAGGGGCCTCTTCAGCAAGATCGTCGGAGGTGCTAGCCAACCCTGTCTTGCCCTCTGGAGTACCTCCTGGAACAGCACCCTCTGTAAAGTCCCAAGGAGCATCTTCGGATATAACCGCAGCTGCACCATCACTGGGATCAGGCTTTGGAAAGACTCTCAGCCTAACCATTAGTACATCGTCCGGAAAAGGTACTAAAGGAACTTCTGCTGAAGCCACCTCTGGAGGAGCATCTCCCAAACTATCCGGACTATCCCCCAGTGGAGCGTCTGCCGGATTACTCTCACCCGGAGCCATCTCCCCCGGTGGTTCCTTTGCAATAAGCGCAGCTCTGCTGCGCGCCCGCAAGAATGGCAACAAGAAGTTCAAGAATCTGAACCTGGCCAGAGCCGAAGTTATGCTGCCCTCCACCTCCAAGCTGAAGCAGCAGCAGCAGCAGCAGCAGTTGCAGCTCAACTGCCCAGTGGCGGGCAGCCCCTCCTCCTCAACCTCAACCTCAAGCTCCTCCGCGCCGGCAGCCACCACTTGTCCCTCTGCGCCAGAGGCGGGAGCGTGCGAGCCGGTCGAGGATGCGGCCCCGGTAAGTTGATTTCCAGATTTCCAGCCGGGTGTGCTGGCTGGGTGCTGGTCGCGGGTCCGTCCCCCGTCCCCCTTGCTTTTATTTTTATGAATATGTTTAAGCCGCTTTTCCCGCCACCTTAAGTTTTTAAGCTCCGCAACTGATTCGAGTCGAGTTGCGTTGCGTGCACCCTTCACAAACAAACAAACACGCTCCGCACTCCGATTTGCGATTCCCGCAATGTAAATACGAGCAGGAGGAACCCCCTCAAGTTGGTCTGGTCTGGACGGGTCTGGTCTCTGGCCTGGTCACCCCTTTCTGCCACGCCATTGTTACCTGCTCGCTTACCTGCTTAATTGGCTTTTATGACGTTTTAGCGCTTGCAACTCAACTTGCTTCCACATGTGTGTGTGTGTGTGTGTGCGTGTGTCTGCCCCAGACGGCTGACGGTCATGTGACGGTGATGGTGGTGTCTGTGCCCCTGCTTATACTCATACTTACTGCTTAGTAACTTGTTTTTTGCACCCAGACCCCCTTCCTTCCAAGTGATCCCCTTCGAAGAGCCGCACATGCTTCTGGTCCTTTGCATGCTTCTTTGTGTTTTATTTAACTTTACACGGGAAGAAACTATAGTTTAAGGCTTGAGGTTTTTCTTTACCTTTAACATAGTTTAAGGCCCTATACTTCTCATTATTTCTACACTCAAAATTAACATATATTTGGGATTATATTTATTTAAATGTAATCAAGGTGTCACCATTCGTTTCTCAAAGGTTTTTTGTCTTAAAAGTTAATATATTCCTTGGGATAACTTACCTCTTAATAATAATTAATCCCTTATATTTTTAAGATTATAAACAGATTTATTATTTATTAATAAGTTAAGAAAACTATTAAATTCTTGCTGTGTGTCCCCTTTGCCTGCTTTTGATTTCTGCCTGTATTGCTTTCCGCTTTTCGCATTTTATGAGCCCGTAGTTAGTTGCATGAATTATTGATTGGCCGGGAATGGAATGGAGACACCACCGCTCCCCCAAGTTCTCTTTAATACAACAACCCTCGCTAACCCTCTTGTTTTGCGTACTTTTTCAGAAGCAAGTCGCTAGCGAAATGCCCAATGAAGGCGCCTTGGAAGCAGCTCCATCGAGCTCCGCGTCAGCGTCGGGAGCAGCGGCTGTTCCAGCACCAGGAGCAGCAGGAGGAACAATCGGGGCAGCAGCTGCGGGCAGTAGTAGCCCCAACTCAGGAGCAGGAGCAGGAGCAGGAACTGCAGCTGGAGGAGTTACATCAGCAGCAGCAGCAGGAGGATCCGGGACAGCAACGGCGGCAGCCAAGCAAAAGAAGACGGTGACCTTCAGGAATGTGCTGGAGACGAGCGACGACAAGTCGGTGGTGAAGCGATTCTACAATCCGGATAATCGCATCCCCTTGGTCTCGATCATGAAGAAGGACTCGCTGAACCGGCCGTTGACCTACTCCCGCGGCGGCGAGTGCATCGTGCGACCCTCCATTTTGTCCAAGATACTCAACAAGAAGAACTCCAACATTGACAAGCTCAATTCGCTCAAGTTTCGATCGGCGTCAGCTACGAGCTCCTCCTCATCCTCCTCCTCCTCCTCTCAGGACTCGGGAGCGGGATCGTCGCCCAATGTGTTTGGCTTATCCCGCGCCTTCGGTGCTCCCATGGAGGAGGATGACGACGAACAGGGCGGGGTAACCTTTCGCCGAAACGATGATCAAAGCAACAAGGAAATGGACGATGAAATGATGGACGAAGATGAGGACGAGGACGATGACGAAGATGAGGAGGACGACATAGATCAAGATGAACTCGATGAGGCAGCCTCCGACAAGAGCGCGGAAACTGAGAAGAGTGAAGGAGGAGGAGCTGAGGACAGCGAGGAGAAGCAGCAGCAGCTCGTCATGGACTCACACTTTGTTCTGCCCAAGCGGAGTACACGCTCCTCGCGTATCATCAAGCCCAACAAGAGGCTGCTGGAAGAGGGTGCCATCAGCAAGAAGCCTCTGCCGCCCCCTAAAAGCCTCTTTGGGGCAGCATCAACGGCATCCACCACAGCTGGAAGCCTGAAAATCCCGAGCTTTGGCAGCCTTAAATCGAATACCAGTGTAGCCGCGAGCTCAAGCTCAAGCATCTTTGTGCTGAGGCAGCCGCGCTTGCAGTTCCAGGCGGACAGCAAGCTGGGACCCAGTGCCATTCCCATGACGCCAGCAGCTGGAGTAGGAGCCCTGACGGTGTCCACCTTCGGCACGCTCGCTGGTCAGAGCTGCAGCTCCAACGCCTGCGCCGTGTGCTCCACGACGGTGAAGGATGTGATCCAGGCTCGCAAGTACGGTGTTGCGGCCTGCGACGTCTGCCGAAAGTTCATTTCAAAGATGACCAAGAAGTCCATATCGGCCAATTCGAGCAGTGCCAATGCCAATGCTGTTTCCACTTTGACAAACCAGCAGCAGCAGCAGCAGCAGCAGCAGGGGCAGCAGCTGCAGTGCAAGGGTAGCGAAGGTAATCCCTGTAGTTTCCACTCGGGGAAGAGCCAGTTGAAGAACTTCAAGAAGCTGTACAAGGAGCGGTGCTTGGCCTGCTGGCTGAAGAAGTGCCTCATATCCTTTCAGTTGCCGGTGGCGCACAGGAGCCGTCTGAGTGCCATTCTCCCAGCAGGAATGCGGCCAGAGGCTAATCCCCGAGAGGATAAGATCTCCGCGGAACTGCTATCGCCCACGGGCAGCAGCTTGAGATTCGCCGCCTCCTCAGTCTCCGCGTCCTCCGCCTCGGCTTCAACTTCAACATCTGGGGTCAAGTGGAAATCCAGTCCGGACTCTACGTCAGCTCTGCCTACCATTAAGGCCAATCCCTTGGCGGAAAACAATGTGACATTTGGCAGCACTCCCCTGCTGCGTCCCGCCATTCTGGAGAAGCCTCTCTTCCTCAAGATTAGCAATGCGGCGGACCAGAAGCTGTCAGTTGGTGAGGCGATCAGTCCCAGTCCATCGGCGAGGAAAGCTTCGTTCAAGCAGGAGAAGACCAAGGAGAAGGAGAAGGAAAAGGAGCTGGAGCAGCAGCAGCAGCAGAGTGAGAAGCCCCTCAGTCCCGCCTTGGCAGTTGTCAAAAAATCAGCAGCTTCAGCGGAACCCGTACCTACCGAGTCCCAACAAGAGGAGACGCCGCAGACAGGAGCTGCGCCATCCGCTGGAAACTCTCAGGCAGCAGCAGCAGCTACTCAACCAGAAGTTTCCCAAGGGGAAGCCAGTAATGCCCCAGGCGATGGCCTGAAGCGTCAGAGGATTGACCTCAAGGGTCCTCGAGTGAAGCATGTGTGTCGCAGTGCCTCCATAGTGCTGGGCCAACCCTTGGCTACCTTTGGAGAGGATCAGGATCAGGAGGCTGATGAGCAGGAGCGCCAGGAGGTTCCAGGTCCAGCACCAGCGACGGCTAACCCTGCTCCAGCGACGGTTACAGATGAGAACGACAACTGTGCCAGCTGTAAGACGCCCCCTGTGGAGGAGCCCAAGCCCAGTAAATCCTCGCCATCAGCCGTGAGGAAAGTAGCAACTGCAGCCGGAAAGGAGGGAGCAGTCGCGGCAACTGGAAAGGTTACCACCAGGACAGTGGTTGCGGCCAGTAAAAAGCAGCGAAACGGAGACATCATTACCTCCACCTCCTCCAGTTCCGTGGCCACTCAGTCGCAGAGTCAAACGCAAGGACGCAGGACGACGAAGGAGCGGCAGCAGCAGCAACGCACCCTTATATCCATCGATTTCTGGGAGAACTACGATCCGGCCGAGGTGTGCCAATCGGGATTCGGGTTAATTGTTACGGAGACAGTGGCTCAGCGAGCGCTGTGCTTCCTTTGCGGCTCAACGGGACTGGATCCGTTGATATTCTGCGCCTGCTGCTGCGAGCCGTATCATCAGTATTGTGTCCAGGATGAGTACAACCTGAAGCACGGCTCCTTCGAGGAGACTACGCTAATGGGCAGCCTGCTGGAGACGACGATAAATGCCTCGACCGGCGGAGTAGGAGCAGGTTCTTCATCACTCAATCAGCTGACGCAGCGCCTGAACTGGCTCTGTCCACGCTGCACCGTCTGTTACACCTGCAACATGTCCTCCGGATCGAAGGTCAAGTGCCAAAAGTGCCAGAAGAACTATCACAGCACATGCCTGGGCACCAGCAAGCGACTCCTGGGCGCCGATCGACCGCTGATCTGTGTTAATTGCCTGAAGTGCAAGTCCTGCTCCACGACGAAAGTGTCCAAGTTTGTGGGCAACCTGCCCATGTGCACGGGCTGCTTCAAGCTCCGCAAGAAGGGCAACTTTTGTCCCATCTGCCAGAGATGCTACGATGACAACGACTTCGATCTGAAGATGATGGAGTGCGGCGATTGCGGCCAGTGGGTGCACTCCAAGTGCGAGGGCCTCAGCGACGAGCAGTACAACCTGCTGAGCACGCTGCCCGAGTCCATTGAGTTCATCTGCAAGAAGTGTGCCCGAAGAAGCGAGAGCTCGAGGATCAAGGCCGAGGAGTGGCGACAAGCTGTGATGGAGGAGTTCAAGGCTAGCCTGTACAGTGTGCTCAAGCTCCTCAGCAAGTCGAGGCAGGCGTGCGCCCTCCTCAAGCTGAGTCCCCGCAAGAAACTGCGCTGCACCTGTGGAGCTGCTAGCCATGGCAAACTGCAGCCTAAGGCCTTGCAGTTTAACAGCGGGTCGGACAACGGTCTGGGCAGTGACGGTGAGTCGCAGAACAGCGACGATGTCTACGAGTTCAAGGAGCAGCAGCAGCAGCTCCTCAAGAAGTCGCGGGTGAAGTCGCTGCCCTGCTCCTGCCAGCCGTCGTCAGCTATCGGTAGTAGTAGTCACAGCAGCAGTCACCCGCAGTCCTTTAGTCTGGTGGAGATTAAGCAAAAGATTGCCGGCAACTCGTACGTCTCTCTCGCCGAGTTCAACTACGACATGAGCCAGGTGATCCAGCAGAGCAACTGTGACGAACTGGACATTGCCTACAAGGAGCTGCTGAGCGAGCAGTTTCCATGGTTTCAAAACGAAACCAAGGCCTGCACGGACGCCCTCGAGGAGGACATGTTCGAGTCGTGCTCCTACGAAGACTTGCAGGATGGTGGTGGTGCAGGCAGTGCCTCTGTGTACAACGAACACTCTCAGCAGCAGACCGAGTCCCGATCGGGCGTCCTCGACATACCCCTCGAGGAGGTGGACGATCTGGGCGGCAGTTGCGGCATCAAGATGCGTTTGGACACGAGGGTGTGCCTGTTTTGTCGCAAGAGCGGCGAGGGCTTGTCCGGAGAGGAGGCGCGCCTCCTGTACTGCGGCCACGATTGCTGGGTGCACACCAACTGTGCCATGTGGTCGGCGGAGGTGTTTGAGGAGATCGATGGATCCCTCCAGAACGTGCACAGTGCGGTGGCCAGGGGCAGGATGATCAAGTGCACGGTGTGCGGCAACCGCGGAGCCACCGTCGGCTGCAACGTACGCTCCTGCGGCGAGCACTATCACTATCCCTGTGCGCGGAGCATTGAGTGTGCCTTTCTCACGGACAAGTCCATGTACTGTCCGGCGCATGCCAAGAACGGGAATGCCCTGAAGGCCAATGGTTCGCCCAGCGTCACCTACGAATCCAACTTTGAGGTGTCGCGTCCCGTCTACGTGGAGCTCGATCGGAAGCGGAAGAAGCTCATTGAACCCGCGCGGGTGCAGTTCCACATTGGATCTCTGGAAGTGCGACAACTGGGCGCCATCGTGCCCAGATTCTCCGATTCCTACGAGGCTGTGGTGCCCATCAACTTCCTGTGCAGCCGCCTGTACTGGTCCTCGAAGGAGCCGTGGAAGATAGTGGAGTACACGGTGCGCACCACCATCCAAAACAGTTGCTCCACACTGACAGCGCTGGATGTGGGCAGGAACTACACCGTGGATCACACGAATCCGAATGGCAAGGAGGTCCAGCTGGGGCTGGCGCAAATTGCACGCTGGCACAGCAGCTTGGCCCGGAACGAGCTCCTGGAGAGCGACTGGAGCACGACTGGGGAGTTTCCCAACACGAATTCGTGTGTGCCGCCGGACGAGAATACGGAGGAGGAGCCGCAGCAGCAGGCCGATCTGCTGCCGCCCGAAATCAAGGATGCCATATTTGAGGATTTGCCGCACGAACTGCTCGACGGCATCTCGATGCTGGACATCTTCATGTACGAGGACCTGGCGGACAAGACGGACCTGTTCGCCATCAGCGACCAGTCCAAGGACGGCACCCAGGCGATGTCCTCCAGCCATGCGCAGAGCCAGAGCCAGCAGGGCCAGCATCAGGTGAACATCTGTGACGAGGACACGAGAAACTCCAACACGAGCTTGGGCAATGGCGGCTGGCCGGCCAGCAATCCCGTGGAAGATGCCATGCTCTCGGCGGCCAGGAACTCGAGCCAAGTGCAAATGCTCAAGACTCTGGCGTGGCCGAAGCTGGACGGGAACAGTGCCATGGCGAATGCCATCAAGAGGCGCAAGCTCTCCAAAAACCTGGCGGAAGGTGTACTGCTCACGCTGAGCAGCCAGCAGCGCACCAAGAAGGAGATGGCCCACGTGGCGGGTGTGTCGCGGAGGCAGTCCATCAGCGAGACAGTTTCCGTCGAGGGAGGAGCCACAACCTCCGGCGGGGGATCGATGCGCAGCAAGAGCTTCACCTGGAGTGCGGCCAAGCGGTATTTCGAGAAGAGCGAGGTACGCGAGGAGCCCGCCAAGATGCGGATTATGCAAATGGACGGCGTGGATGACTCCATCACCGAGTTCCGAATCATTGCCGGCGACGGCAACCTGTCCACGGCCCAGTTCACCGGACAGGTGAAGTGCGAGAGATGCCAGTGCACCTACCGGAACTACGACTCCTTCCAGCGCCACCTGCCCACATGCTGTGACCCCGCCATGTCCACCAGCGAGTCGGACTCGGATGTGAATGCAGCGACCAGCAGCAACAATCCCGCCCAGCTCAGTGCCGAGAGCCTGAACGAACTGCAGAAGCAGCTCCTGGCGAATGCCGGCGGTCTGAACTACCTGCAGACCACCACGGCCTCGTTTCCGCAAGTCCAGAGCCTGGGCTCCCTTGGCCAGTTTGGTCTGCAGGGTCTGCAGCCCCTTCAGCTGCAGCCCCAGTCGCTGGGCAATGGATTCTTCATCTCGCAGCCGAATCCCACAACGCAGACAAACACGGATGAGCTGCAGTTGTACGCGAACTCCCTGCAGAGTCTGGCCAATCTCGGAGGAGGATTTACACTCGCCCAGCCAACGGTGACGGCTGCTCCGGCGCCTCAGCCCCAGTTGATAGCCGTGTCTACGAATCCCGATGGAACCCAGCAGTTTATACAGATCCCCCAGGCGCAGATGCAGGCCACAACGACGGCAGCGCCAACGGCCACCTATCAGACGCTGCAGGCCACCAATACGGACAAGAAGATAATGCTTCCCTTGACGACGGCAGCGGGGAAGCCCCTGAAGACGGTGGCCACTAAGGCGGCACAGCAGGCGGCGGCCGCCAAGCAGAAGCAGCTCAAGTCCGGCCACCCTCAGGTGAAGCCTATTCAGGCCAAGCTGCAGCCGCATCCCCAGCAGCAGCAGCAGCAGCAGCAGCAGCAGGTGCATCAGCAGACGCATCAGACGCAGGTCCAGCAACCCATCACGGTGATGGGCCAGAATCTCCTCCAGCCGCAGCTGCTCTTCCAGAGCAGCGCCCAGGCGCAGGCGCCCCAGCTAATCCTACCGCAGGCTCAGCCCCAGAACATCATCTCCTTTGTGACGACGGGCGACGGCAGCCAAGGTCAGCCCCTGCAGTACATTTCGATACCAACGACTGGGGAGTACAAGCCGCAGCCTCAGCCAACGCAGTTCCTGACCACAGCCCCGGCGGGCGGTGGGGCGACCTATCTGCAAACGGATGCGAGCGGGAACCTAATGCTCACCACCGCACCGACCAATTCCGGACTCCAGATGCTGACGGCGCAGCCACAAGTGATTGGAACACTGATCCAACCGCAGACGCTGCAGCTGAGCGGAGCCACAGATGCGAATCAGGCGGCGGGCACTCATCATCACCAGCAGCAGGTGCAGCCCCTGATCTTGGGCGGCACGGGCGGCGGAGCTACTGGCCTGGAGTTTGCGACAACAACCACGCCACAGGTGATCCTGGCCACGCAACCGATGTACTACGGCCTCGAGACAATCGTCCAGAACACGGTGATGTCGTCACAGCAGTTTGTGTCCACGGCCATGCCCGGTGTGCTCAGCCAGAATGCCAGCTTCTCGGCCACCACGACGCAGGTTTTCCAGGCGAGCAAGATAGAGCCAATTGTGGATCATCTGCCCGCTGGTTATGTGGTGCTCAACAACCCGGGAGATGCCACCAATGCTGGCACCACCTTCCTCAATGCAGCCAGCGTCCTCCAGCAGCAGCAGCAGCAGCAGCAATCTCAGGATGATGCCGCCACGCAGCAGCTGCTGCAGAATGCCAACTTCCAGTTCCAGACAACAGTGCCCAGTTCCTCGGCAGCGCCCTCTGCATCGCTGGACTACGGCTCACCCATGGTGGTTACGGCCAAGATTCCTCCGGTGGCGACGCAAGTGAGGCGGACGAATGCCCAGGCCAAGACGGCGGGCATGTCGAAGGTTCCGCCACAGCCACAGGTGGTGGTTAACAAGGTGCTGCCCACCAGCATGGCCCAGGCCCAAATGAAGAGTTCACCTGGCCTCAAGCAAGTCTCCCAGCAGCAGCAGATGAAGGGCATGAAGGCGACGCCGCCAGGCGGAACTGGAACCAACTGCGGGGCACCGCCCAGCATTGCCTCGAAGCCGCTGCAGAAGAAGACGAACATGATTCGTCCCATACACAAGCTGGAGGTGAAGCCCAAGCTGATGAAGCCCACGCCCAAGACCCAGGCGATATTGCAGCAGCAACAGCAACAGCAGCAGCAGCAGCAACATCATCCTGCCGTGGTGATTAGCAGTCAGGTGCCCAAGGTCGTTCAGCAGCAGCAGCAGCAGCGTATCCCGGCACAGCCACAGCAGCAGCAGCAACAGCAAACGCAAGCCACAGCGCAGCAACTCCACATTCCGCAGCAGCCGCAGCAGGCAATCCAGCTCCAGCAACAGCAGCAGCAACAGGTGCAGGTCCAGCCCTCCATGCCGATCATAACCATTGCGGAGGCAACACCAGTGCCAGTCCCTGCGATGCAGAACCAAGCGCAATTCATCGTAGAGGAGCAGCCGGATCTGCTGAATCGTGTGCAGCAGGTGCAGCACTTTGCCAGCAGCAGCAGCAGCAACAACAACACTGGGAGCAGCAGCAACTGCAACAGTGTCCTGCCCACCAATGTGGTGAATCCGCTGCAGCAACAGCCGCCACCAAGCAGTAGCAGTAGTTCCACCACGCGTCCGACGAACAGAGTGCTGCCTATGCAGCAGCGCCAGGAGCCAGCGCCCATAGCCAACGACTGTCCCGTGGCCCCCTCGCCCACACCGCCCCCAAAGCCCATCGAGCACCAGGTAATCCCGCACCAGGTGACCAGCGTGAGCGCCCCGTCCAAGTGTTACGCTCAACTGAAGGCAGCTTCGTCGCCCTCGCCCGTTTACGAAACGGAACTAAAGTCCGTGCCGGGCCTGGAGAGCATTGTGCCGGTAGTTGCCCACATGGATGCCATGCTGGAGGAGCAACCGGCCACAGAGTCCATCTATACGGAGGGACTGTACGAGAAGCCCTCGCCGGCCGATGCCAAGACCGACCAGCTGCTCCTGCAGCAGCAGCAGCGGGAGCAGTTGAGCCAGCAGCTAGCCAGCAACGGTTACAGCATGCACTTGGACAAGCACAGCTTCCAGGCCATGGAGGATATGGAAACGGATGCCTACAACAACCATGCGGACGATGATCTCGACGAGGAACTTGACGAGGAAGACGACGATGAGGAGGACGAGGAGGAGGAGGATGACTTTAGCCTAAAGATGGCCACCTCGGCGTGCAATGACCACGAGATGTCCGACAGCGAGGAGCCGGCGATGAAGGATAAGATTAGCAAGATTCTCGACAACCTCACCAACGATGACTGCGCCGACTCGATAACCACGGCCACCACCATGGAGGTTGTGGAGGCCAGCACTGCGGGCTATCAGCAAATGGTGGAGGATGTCCTGGCCACCACAGCTGCTGCTGCTGCGGCAGCAGCGGCCCCAGAGTTCGAGGAGGGTGGTCCGCTGGAAACGGCTGCCGTAGAAGCAGCTGCCAGCTACATCAACGAAATGGCAGATGCACATGTCCTGGAGCTCAAGCAACTGCAGAATGGTGTGGAGCTGGAGCTCAAGCTCCGGCGGAAGCAGCAGCAGCAGCTGCCGCAGGAACTGGAGGCTACAAAGGGAGCGACGAGCATAGTGGCTCCGCCCACGTTGGCTGCTCCGGAACCGCCGCCGCCGCCACCCGTCCGAGAGCCAAAGAAGATCAGCGGGCCGCATCTTCTATACGAGATCCAAAGCGAAGATGGCTTCACCTACAAGTCCAGCTCGATAGCAGAGATCTGGGAGAAGGTGTTCGAGGCGGTGCAGGTGGCCAGGCGAGCCCACGGCCTGACACCGCTGCCAGAGGGTCCGCTCGCGGACATGGGCGGCATTCAGATGATTGGCCTGAAGACCAACGCCCTAAAGTATCTGATTGAGCAGCTGCCGGGCGTGGAGAAGTGCTCCAAGTACACGCCCAAGTACCACAAGCGAAATGGCAATGTGTCGACGGCAGCGAGTATTGGCCAAGGCGGTGGCAGCACCGGCGGAGGAGCAGGAGGAGGCAGTGCCAAGGCAGCGGCAGCAGTTTCGGTTTGCGGTGATTCCCACCACAACAGCATGCTTGACTATGGATCCGATCAGGAGCTGGAGCTGCAGGAGAATGCCTTCGAGTGTGCTCGCTGTGAGCCGTACGCCAATCGCAGCGAGTACGACATGTTCAGCTGGCTGGCCTCCCGGCATCGCAAGCAGCCCATCCAGGTGTTTGTCCAGCCGTCGGACAATGAACTGGTGCCCAGGTGAGTTTATGAAAGAGTTTCTTCTCGGAACTAGTCTTCTAATATTTATGGTTTTAGGCGAGGAACTGGCAGCAATCTACCCATGGCAATGAAGTACAGGACTCTGAAGGAGACCTACAAGGATTATGTCGGCGTCTTTCGCTCGCACATCCATGGACGCGGTCTCTACTGCACCAAGGATATCGAAGCTGGTAGGAATACATTATGCTCTTAAAAGTTGACCAGCCAGGATACAAAACCCTTTTTTTTTCGCAGGTGAAATGGTCATTGAGTACGCCGGCGAACTCATCCGCTCGACGCTAACGGACAAGAGGGAGCGCTACTACGATGGCCGCGGCATCGGTTGCTACATGTTCAAGATCGACGACAACCTGGTAGTGGATGCCACCATGCGCGGCAATGCGGCCCGCTTCATCAATCACTCCTGTGAGGTTGGTACTCACTCTTCTTTATGTTTCGATAAGAATAGCTAAATATATATCCCGTTTTGCAGCCAAATTGCTACTCCAAGGTGGTGGACATACTCGGACACAAGCACATCATCATATTCGCCCTGCGCCGCATCGTTCAGGGCGAGGAGCTCACCTACGACTACAAATTCCCCTTCGAGGAGGAGAAGATACCCTGCTCATGCGGCTCCAAGAGGTGTCGCAAGTACTTAAATTAGAAATGTGATGTGGGGCAAGAGGGAACGCTGGGCGTCCAGAAAACAAATCTACATACTCAGACCGAGAATCTAGGGGTTGTCATTCCAAAAAGAGGAAGTAATCTTGTGGGCAATGCATACATTTCGATGTTTGACATATCGGAGATTACTACAATTCTACTTTAAAGATATTTAAACTAAATTGAACAACATTTTTAAAATGGATTTTAAATATCAAACCTTTTTGGTTTATTTATTGTATTTTTTTTATTATTCCTGTCCGTTTTAATACGTCCTGAATTTTCATTTTGTTGGCAGAGGAAAAATCATGACTTTTTCATGAAAGATTATTAAGATATTTTACCAAATAATTGAATGTTTAATCCTTAAATAAATTCAACAAACAATAAGTAGTTTCTTAAAACTATGCAAGACTTAGCACACTCTTAAAATTATTGTATTAAAATGTTACAAATAGTATTCAAATTGGGGAAATCTTGATGAAAAAACCTGGTTTTTCTTTTGAAGCCAACTTTTAACAATAAACTTGAGCATGCTTTTAGACATTTTAATATATTTTACATTTCAAAAAAGTAGACAGTCATTGCCCGTAGATTACTTTCCGTGGAATCGCAATCCCAACACACACACACACACACCTGGAATTGTGAAATGTGAAACACTTGTAGTTAACGAAAGATGGAAAGTTATTCCGATCTATGTATATGTTTTGGTCCAATCGTGATATACCTTTTCGTTTTATGTAGTCCCCAAAATATACTGCTAAAGCAGTTAAGATAAGACAGTTGAAAACAGTTGATATTATATTCTACGAGTATACATGTCCAAAAAATATCTAAAATGAAAGCATATGAAAGCAACGAAGGCAACGCAGAAACTCGACGATGTCAGTATTCAGGAGGGAATTAATTGTATATTAAATATGTTACGGATATGATACATTACGTAGATATATCACCAAGGCTCCGAACAGATTCTATATATAAACTCGACGACTAATAATTAACTAAGCTAAGCTGATAAATATAACACTTGTTGTGCTTAGGCGAAAGAACGATTAACTTACAGGGGCTTTTGTGTTAGATTGTAAATATATTTCATACGGAAACATAATTAATATATCTCTACATATTATTAATGTACAAGAAAATTACAAGAAATTAACTTAAACTTAAGTTTAACCAAGAAGATGGTGTATAAGAAGAAAACTATTTTAATGTAGAAAGAGCTCGAGGGGAGTATTTATGTTTGATTGAAGCTACGAATTAATATCTGCTTATATACACACATATATATATTATATACATTTAGAGAAGGAAACCAAGCATCACCCCTTGAAATTACCGAACAGAAACCACAAATTGTAATTGTATATTTATTTAATTTTTAACACCTTAAGTTGTAAGTTTTAAGCAATGTAAATTTGTTTGCCTAGAAAATCGGAGCATACACAGCAGCAGCAGGAATGCCACAGAAAGCGCTGTAAAATTAAATAATTAAAAAAGAACAGTTCGAATAATACAAATTCAATTAATATTATTATAATATGAGTGACTTTCTGTGGCACTTTCTGTGGTTGATAATAACCTTAGTTCTTCAGCAGCTCCCGTTTGTATTCTACTTAGTTTAACACGATTTATGTTTCTTATTTAAGACTCTAGCATTACTTAGTCCGCTCCTCTGGTATTTTGTCCAAAATTGTATCATGTGTATTCCTAGCCAGCGCGATCGCTCGGACTTCTTGTACAGAGGCAAAACCACACACACAAAAAATAAGTTCCATAGCATTTTTCTGGCAGCCATTCAATGAGACGCGCGCGCACCTTTTTTGGCACGCTGTTGTCGAAGGAATTTTATATTTTTTATTCCCTAAAGAAAAAAAAAAAGTTTAATAAAAACTACAGATTCAAATTTAAGATGCAAAACTTGACTTTTTATTTGGAACAGTTTGGTATGGAAGCTGGAGTAGTTTTATTAAATAAGTAAGTAATATCAGTGTTTAAAATTATTTAATGGGACTTTGACTTTGATTTGGATTATGTATCGATGTATATATCAATATTTTATATTTTTATATGCGGTAATTCGAGTTACTTTTATAGCTTTGTTTATTAAATCAGTTAAATCAAAATTTGGTCAAATATTAGCTTCAAAAGCTGTTATTTAAGAGGAAAAATCTAGTGGGCATTCATTAGCTTGTTTTAAGCAAAGGATTGGTAAAATATTAGCGTAAATACCTGTTTTTTTAAATTGTAATTTTTAGTCATTTTCAAATTTAAAAATGGCTTCCAACATTGGCGTTGCCAGACTGTGCAAGCTGTGTATAGCACAACAACAGCTGTTTATAGCAGAACAACATCTGTTGAATACGGTCATACTGCCAACGACAACCGGTGTTTTGTTTTTAATTTTATGTAAATAGTTCTTTTCTATATTAAAATATCTGTGAAAGCCATGTTAATACGAAGATTGAAGTGTCTTGGCTACCTAGGCATTCGTCACAGCAGTTCGCACTACGTGACAACGCCCATTTTTTATGTAAATGCTGGTTCGTTAAACATTACCTGTATTAGATAATTAATAATAAAAGAATGCTCTTGCTAATTATTAGCTCCACACATTGGCCACCTGTACTCGGCGGTGATAGCCGATGCCCACTGTCGCTACCAGCGACTGAGGCAACCGGAGGGTAGCCGCCAGGTGCGCCTCTGCACGGGAACGGACGAGCACGGCACCAAGATCCAGCAGGCGGCGCAGGTCCATGGGATACCGGTGGCCACATACTGCGACCAGATATCGGAACGGTATCGGGAGGTCTTCCGGAGTGCCAACATTCAGACGGACGACTTTATACGCACCACAGAGCAGCGACACAAGCGGGCAGTGTCCCATTTCTGGGTGAGATTAGCCATACTCCATACTCCGAATCCTTCATGATTGTTGTAATCTGTTAGCGCACCTTAAACTCCCGCGGGCACATCTATTCGGCGGCGTACAGCGGCTGGTACTGCGTCTCCGACGAGACCTTCCTCACCGACTCCCAACTGCGCTTGGACGAGGCCACCGGGACGCGCTACTCCCTGGAATCGGGCCATCCCGTTGAGTGGACCGAGGAGACCAATTACATGTTCCGTTTGTCCCAATTCCAGGATGATGTGCGTCACTGGGTTAAAGCGGAGGCACGCATCCGGCCGGCAAAGTTCGAGAAGATCCTGCTGGACACTCTCGGTGAACCGCTGCCGGATGTGTCGGTCTCACGACCCTCGAATCGCGTCCACTGGGCCATTCCGGTGCCCGATGACGATACACAAACGGTGTACGTCTGGCTGGATGCCTTGGTCAACTACCTGAGCTCCCTTGGTTATCCGGATGAGGGTGTGAGTATGATTTGCCCGTGCTTCTCCTGTGCCTACTTGTTTTCTGACCAATTTCTGTGCTATTCCCTTTTTAGTTCTCTGCCCACTGGCCTCCCGCACAGCAGGTGATTGGCAAGGATATCCTAAAGTTTCATGGCATTTACTGGCCGGCCTTCCTGCTAGCCGCAGGCTTGGAGCCACCGCATCAGCTCCATGTCCACTCGCACTGGACGGTGGACGGGCAGAAGATGTCAAAGAGCAGGCACAATGTGGTGGACCCCGTCCAGGCGGCCCAGCAGTACACCATGGAGGGATTGAGATACTTCCTACTGCGCGAGGGCGTGGCCCACAGCGATGGCAGTGAGTGAAAATTCTAGCTTTGATGTCGTTCGTGTCTCTGTGGCTTGTTCACTTTGCGGCTGCAATGGTTCGAAGGGGTCGTATGGTTTCTGCGGTTATTCAAATAGTTTTCCCATCAAATTATCAACCGAAACTGTTCCGAGGTTTGGCCTGGTCGTTAGTTTTACCTTCTGCTTTAAATTTGCATTTCAATTTTATGCCCGAAGTGAACCGAAAAAGGGGAACAAAGTTTTCATCTGGCCTGACTTTTGTTTATTTGCCACACGCAAAGTTTTCGCATTGAGAAGACGACGACGAATCTCTGGCATTTGCATACGTCCTGGGGAAAAACAGTTGTGAGCCAAGTTTCACCCCCGTGGATTGTCTGGGCACAGATATAGCATAAGGTCGGTCTCTGGCATTTGCTTGAAGGATGTGCGACTCCCATTAGGGATGTACCTTTACCGAAGAGGAAAGTAAGGCAAATATCGTACGGAAAATATCTTAGAGGGGTTTTTAAATTAAAAAATCTAATAACTTGATTTAATTTGAGTCCCTTCTTGTTTCTACAAAATTGATCTGATATATACAGCCGCATATCGCTAACATATATACCTAACTTATTATATATCGCCACACTAAAGATTATAGATTTATATAACGACTTTTGCATCAAATATCGGTACAGAATTGATATATATCATAAGCTACATTGGCTACATTGTTAAAATTAGAAGATTGCAATCAAACATGAAACTAAAAACAAAACAGAAACACAACTAAATCACACAATACAATTTAAATTAATAGAAAATATCCAGTTCGGTTAATCTTGGCGCCACCCCCGCTGCTTCTCTGCTGCACCAGCGCATTGTGAGCTTTGGCCATGATGACGGCTTCCTTGGTGCTGTCAAAGTCGGCCTGGGCAGCAGCCATGCGACGTGTGGCATTCGCCACGCGCATCTTGGCTTCTGCCAGGAGCTGTTTATGTTCCACCAGCTGCGCCTGCGCCTTATTAGCCACTTTATTTCTATTGGCCAGTTTGCTGGCGATCTTATAAGTAAGAGTCTTCATCTGATTAAACTGAACCTCCGACTCTTTGGCAGCCGCTCTTGCCGCATCGGCAGTGGTCTTTGTGTCCTCCAGGGACGCGGTGACTGCGAGGACAAAAGCATTTGCCGCTTTCACATCCTGAAAGAGCATTTGAAATAAATTTTATGATTAATAGTATTTGTAATTGAAAATCTAACCTTTTGCAGCTGCTCCACCGTTGCCTCTGCTGCTCGAACGCACTGGGAAGCCTTTATGGCCAGTTCGTTTTTTACCTTCAAGACCGTCTCTGTCTCCTGTGCTGCCGCTTTGGCCATGTTTGAAACCTTTAGCTCGGGGTTAGTAAGGAACAGGGAGCAGCCTGATCTTTCGGCGTTCCATCTTCCGGCACTGCTTACTCCCATTCCTGTCCCCCTTCCACTTCCACTTCCTACTCCTCCATCATCACCAGAGAGTTTGAGATTGACGATGTTAAGAAGGGGAATTACATGGATAAGAAATAGGACAAAGAAGAAAGCTTTGGAAGCAGGCATTTTTTTAAAGGAATTCTAGAATAGAATAATTGAATTTTTGTTCAGACTTTTACTAAGAATGCAAAACCTATGTGTTTTCTACATGAAACAATTGGATGTAGTATATAAAATGTTAAGGTTTTATGTACATATAAAAACAGGAAATATAAAAAGTATAGCCTTTAACGTTTAATGATGAACACTATCGGAAAATATCGCAAAAATTGAATTCAATTTATGGCCTTTTTCTTGTTATATAAACTTTAAAATATAGATTTATATGTGGACTTTCACATAATGTATTTGATATTTCGATACTTTCTGTCATCCCTAATTCCGAATCATATTTTTGGGGTTATTGAAGGCAATTAGTACACTCCCTTAACTGTCACCTTTGGCTGCGCTTTGGATTGACTTTCCCCAGCTTTTTCCAATTTACATAAATTGCTTATGTATGTGTCAGCTCTTAAAATTTTATTTCCAATTATTGCTGACTCTTTGGCTTTTCCGCAATGGATTTTCCCAGACGGCAGGCGTCTGCTTTTCACGTTTTTGCCTTTATTCAATTTGCGCTTGTTGCTGTTTTTGTTTATTATATTTTTTATATGCCTGCCCCCTGCCTTGCGGCTAATTTAATTGCATTTTTATTGCATTTGAGCCTGCCGGCAGCCGAAATGGAAAACGAAAAATGGAAAATACAGTGCGTCGCATTATTAAATTACAAGCACATTTTGCATACATTTCTTTTCGGGGCGGCGGCCATGAATGATTTATTTTCTTTAATTCGAGCCAAACGGCCGGCCATTCGGTTTGCTTTTAGGTGGAAAAATCACTTATAGTTGCCACCAAATTCGATTTTGTGCGACATCCGTTCGTCATAACGCCATTTAATGCTCAAGTTTTCATTACAGGCCGCAAACTTCCGCCAACACAGAAATTGCATTTCGACTTCGTCGAACATGGCAGCTCAAGGGCACGGGAATAGCAGGAATAGTAAACGCAGGACCTGCAACATCCTGCGGTTCTCGGATAGAAAAAAAGTTTAGTGCGCTCAGGAGGAGAACTGGGGATGCGTTGAGATGCAATCAACTTCCCTTCGGGCGTCACTCAATTTAAGAAATTTGAATACTTAAACTTGTCTAACTCTGGGGATGGCCATTGTTGTTATTCAGCCAGCGGAAACGCTTGCCAGTTGTTGTCTTCTTCTGAGTAAACAGGAAACAACACTTATCGGTTCTTATTTCTATATTTTCTCTAGAGTTTCCCAGAAAAATTGACCATTTCAGATAGTTTTAGTTATTAACATAATCTTTGTTATTACCACAAAAAGCTTACAGATTTAAGGTCACGCTCGTTAGATTACAAAAATAAATTTCTGGTGGTTGAGAAAGCTTTCTTTTTAGATTGTAATTTTTTTAAATTTATTAGAATTAATGATGAAATTCTAGTGAATTTAATGAAATCATATTGATTTAATAAGAAATAATAATGGCTCCTAGAAACCTTAATATATTTTTATATATTTAACCTAAATATATATTTGATGCCGGCCTTATTTTCGAGTGCATCTTTAATGCTTCTTATTTGCCTTTTGTTAAATATTAAAATGTACTATACATTGTTTTGATAAGATATTCAACGGTGCTTTTTCCGAATATATTTTCTTTGAAAAAAGAAAACATTGATGCGATACACCTTTTATTAATATATTTGCTTGCCAATAAAAGCCTTTGATGTTTGCTTTGTCGGCTGTAAAAATGCCTATGTGAGTTCTTCCATTATCCGTAACGCTCTACCTGAAATAGTCGCAATTGTGCACCGGCTTCTTCACGACCAAAGGAGTTTAAGGCCAGAAAAATGTAAAACAGCAAAGTGATCTACATTTTCAAGGAGTGTTAATGATGGAGGCTCGATTGGAACTGTGATTTGCACCTCGGATTTGCTGAGCTATTTGCTTATCGGCAGTGTGTCAGTCTGCAGCAAAAAAGAATAATCTATTCTAGGAATTAACTTAGGACTTAAGCAGAAGACATTAAATTAAAAAACACGATTTTGGTTGAAAATAGCATCTTGAATATATATATTTAATCTTAGAAGAAAAAATTCAAGTTTATTGAAATAATAACCTTGCAGGGTATATCTGCAAATAACATACTGTTAAGCGGAAGCGCCCTTCTCTGCGATTCTCATACTGTGTATTTAAGGCCTTCCTCTGCAAATAACATACTGTTAAGCGGAAGCGCCCTTCTCTGCGATTCTCATACTGTGAACTTAAGGCCTTCCTCTGCAAATAACATACTGTTAAGGGGAAGCGCCCTTCTCTGCGATTCTCATACTGTGTACTTAAGGTAGGCCTTCCTCTGTAAATAACATACTGTTAAGGTATAGCGCCCTTCTCTGCGATTCTCATACTGTGTACTTAAGATAGGCCTTCCTCTGCAAATAACATACTGTTAAGGGGAAGCGCCCTTCTCTGCGATTCTCATACTGTGTACTTAAGGCCTTCCTCTGCAAATAACATACTGTTAAGGGAAGCGCCCTTCTCTGCGATTCTCATACTGTGTACTTAAGGTAGGCCTTCCTCTGCAAATAACATACTGTTAAGGGGAAGCGCCCTTCTCTGCGATTCTCATACTGTGTACTTAAGGTAGGCCTTCCTCTGCAAATAACATACTGTTAAGGGGAAGCGCCCTTCTCTGCGATTCTCATACTGTGTACTTAAGGTAGGCCTT